>PQXN01000229.1:0-59495 GCA_004786275.1 Botryotinia convoluta
AATTTTAGCTAATAATATCAATAAATAAAGAAATTAAAAATCGTGATTTTCGTTATTTTTGGTGTGAAAAAGTGGCCCAAAAGTAGGGCACTGAACTTAATCCTTCCAGCCAAAAGGATTGACGAATGTTAATTGTTTCAACAGCAGGTAATCTTTGAATATGTCTCCACGGTTTTCGGCACGAACTGCTGTCTTCCCCTAGAGTAATCTATTAATGTACCTTTGATGGCGCTAGCATAGCTCCGCGTTGGGAAGCACTGTCCATTTCTTCAACCCTTCCATATTTCAGATGGATCTTGAGGTTCTCGCCATGCATTTGACTTACCACATTCGTAAGCCAAGAGATGTCATTAGCAACAAAAGCAAAGAGTCTACAGACATACTGCACATAGATGGGGTTGAGAGAGTACGGATACCTCCCATGCAATGCAACCCAGCACGGTGACAAAGCATTCAAGGCTACCCGAGCCATCACAGGACAATATCGGACTTCACTATGTTGCCGTCAACGTCTCGAACCTAAGCTCAGAGGTGGACACGAAGCTGACGGGACGGTCCAATTTCAAGAGCTTCACTTTTCTATAAAGTCAAGATGCTTCGCCATTGAATTGCTCTCTTCAGTCCTCATCTCATCCTCACCACAGTCTCTTCTTTACAACTCCTTATCTGGAGAACACAATCTTTTCAGTCGTTTTTTGTTTAATTCATAATCATGAAGTATTCTACAGTCTTTACTGCCCTCACTGCATTCTTTGCACAGGCATCTGCATCAGCCATTCCAGCTGTTCGTTCACCACTCGCTCCTCGTCAAAACACCACTGCCTCTTGTGCAAACTCAGCTACTTCTAGATCTTGCTGGGGAGAGTATTCCATTGATACCAACTGGTATGATGTTACTCCTACCGGAGTCACTAGAGGTATGTGACATCAAATTCCGATTCATTAGTCTATCACTAACCTGATATACAGAATACTGGCTTTCAGTTGAAAACTCTACCATCACACCTGATGGTTATACTCGCTCAGCCATTACCTTCAATGGAACTGTCCCAGGACCTGCAATTATAGCAGACTGGGGTGACAATCTTATAATCCGTACGTCTCCAGTTACCCAGAGAATCTCTTTGTCTTCACAACTTGAGGCCCTCAAATATCATTCTTTCTAAGCTTTGGTTATCTTTACTAACTACCTGATTACAGACGTTACCAACAATCTTGAATACAACGGTACATCTATTCATTGGCATGGAATTCGTCAACTAGGAAGTCTCGAATACGACGGTGTACCCGGTATGTCTTTAAAAGATCCTCATCATGCGATCACAAGAACACCCCCCTTTCTCTCCCATCCCATCCCATATTCCCTCCTCCCTGCACTCACAACTGTTTCCTATCTTCTAGTGAAAAATAACTAACATCAAATCCAGGTGTAACTCAATGTCCTATCGCTCCTGGAGATACCTTGACCTATAAGTTCCAAGTTACTCAATATGGAACCACTTGGTATCACTCTCACTTCTCTCTTCAATATGGTGATGGACTCTTTGGACCCTTGATCATTAACGGCCCTGCTACTGCGGACTATGATGAAGATGTTGGTGTAATTTTCCTCCAAGATTGGGCACATGCCTCCGTTTTCGAACTTTGGGACTCCGCTAGACTCGGCGCTCCTCCAGCACTTGAAAACACTTTGATGAACGGAACCAACATCTTCGATTGCTCAGCTTCTACTGATCCTAACTGCGTTGGTGGTGGTAAGAAATTCGAGTTGACTTTCGTCGAAGGTACCAAATATAGATTGAGATTGATCAACGTTGGAATTGACAGTCACTTCGAATTCGCCATTGATGGACACACACTTACTGTCATTGCCAACGATCTTGTTCCAATTGTACCCTACACTACCGACACCCTTCTCATTAGTATTGGTCAAAGATACGATGTTATTGTTGAAGCCAATGCGGCAGCAGACAACTACTGGATTAGAGGAAACTGGGGAACTGCCTGCTCAAGCAACATGGAAGCAGCAAATGCTACAGGTATCCTACGATACGATAGCTCCAACACTGCAGATCCTACCTCAGTTGGAACCAAGCCCCGCGGCACTTGCGAGGATGAGCCAGTCGCCAGTCTTGTTCCACACCTAGCATTGGACGTTGGTGGATACTCTCTCGTCGACGAACAGATGTCCTTCGCATTCACCAACTACTTCACATGGACCATCAATTCTAGTAGTCTACTCCTCGACTGGAGCTCCCCAACGACTCTCAAGATTTTCAACAACGAGACAATCTTCCCAACTGAATACAACGTTGTCCCTCTCGAGCAAACCAACGCCAACGAAGAGTGGGTCGTCTATGTCATCGAAGATCTCACTGGCTTCGGCATTTGGCATCCTATCCATCTCCACGGCCACGATTTCTTCATCGTAGCTCAAGAACCTGATGTATTCAATCCCGATAAGTCACCATCCAAGTTCAACCTCGTCAATCCTCCACGTCGTGATGTTGCGGCACTTCCCGGAAACGGTTATCTTGCCATTGCATTCAAGCTTGACAACCCTGGTTCCTGGCTCCTTCATTGCCATATCGCATGGCACGCATCTGAGGGATTGGCAATGCAATTTGTGGAGTCTCAAAGCTCGATTGCGGTCGGGATGAGCGACACTGCTATTTTTGAGGATACTTGTGCAAAATGGAATGCTTATACTCCTACTCAGTTGTTCGCTGAGGATGATTCTGGAATTTAAGGGATTTCTATTGCCCTGTGTAATTCCGAATCATTAATCGGATTAATTGTTCGTTCATGAGGACGTTTAGTACATCTTTCAACCTCCTCTCGCTTATTACAACACGCCACTCAATACTATCATGGATGTCATGAGAAACCCAGAGTACCTTCATTCATACCACTGCACATAATTTTTATTATTTATTATCGAATTTTTATTCATTCATTCATCTATTTATTCATTTTATTCTTACCCTACCTCCTTCCGAGTTATTTCGTGAGCGAGCAGTACATATTGAGTATCTGCATGGTCACTCGTTTAGTTTGGATCTGGATGGTCAGAGAAAAAGCATAGGAATACAGATCTTGCTTGCTGACTCGATTCGATTGCTTTTATTCCCTTGGTTTGGATATCTTTGAGCGGATGGGAAGGTGGTTACTCTACTCAGTGTGTATATAGTATATAGTATATAAATATATATTGCTTAGTGGACTTATATGGCTTTTGTGTTTGGTGATTTTGATTGTGATTGTGATATGATAGATAAATTGATGTTAATGTAGTAAGCAATGGATCAAGTAAGTCGCACGTCAAAGTCATACACTTGTTAAGTATGCTGCAAGGCATTCCTGAAGTACCCAATTTATATTGAGCAATAAACTATCTCTCATGTTTGAATTTCTATAAGATGGAAAGACATATAGACCAGGCCGTATTTCAAACATCTCGTCTTACCCTTCTTGCGGGTTAAGAATGAATATTTCTGATGTATAACACAGTATAGGATGGGTCATGTTTTCATGAGAGGTTGAAAAATCGCACAATAGATGCACAGGTATTTACTTTTACACTCGGTCGATTTTTGTCATGATATGAAAGTTCAAAGTAATCTGAGGATATGAGATATCATGAATACATATGATTGCATAGTGTCCGATACACTCAAAAGGGTTAAAATAGTATTATTCTCCATCATCTTTTGAATCCCTTCAATCCTGTGAATTTTCCCAACCCTCTGAGTATACAAAGTCCTACGAATATCTAACACGCGCTTAATTGATAGGTCCCGAATATCCCAAAATCCCTCAAAATCTAGCATCCTCTCATAACTTTCGCCGCTCCAAATGTATCCACCCAACAGCTTGAAATCACCAGATCTTCACATCACCCGATATTATGATTAGTATCCATAAACCAGCAACAGGAATGTGAATGTGACAAAGCGGAAAAGGTGGAAATCGTGGAAATGACGGAGAAACAACAAAGTGGAGAACAGAGTAGAAAGGATCCGCATCTAGGGCTATCCATTTATTTCCTAATTTTCCATGAAGAATGTCATTCGCCCCACTAAATGATCTCGGAACGAAGCCGTTTGATTTCCCGTTTAAACCAAACCCTTGAGATGATCTTAGACGACGGGCGGGTAGGATTCTCTAAAGTTTAATAATATAAAGGAGTGGTAATACGAGGAATTTGATACGATGTAGGATTTTCAGCCCCGGATTCCGGAGTCCGGAATAATTGAATGAAGAGCGTGGATGGATCGGTAGGTAGATTGAAGATATTTAGGGGCTAAATTTAGTTTTAATGACACACGGTACCTGTATGTGAGGAATAGAGTTACGGTCTGGAGAATTTGCAGTTTCCGAATATTGTTTTCCAGCTGCGACGGTATGAGGTAATGCTAACTTTTCTTGGTTTGCTGTAGCCGAGATTATGGGAAATAGGATTTGCTTGGTTGTGAAGTTAAAGTGAGCGAATACTACATGTGTGCTGAACCCCTTTATTCTTCAGCATCTCTAGCTTTCTTTTTGGCAGTTCTCTCAGCTTTCGTGTGGATGGTATATATAGTTGTGAGAACGAGATCTACTTACGCTCCTCGCTTTTCTTTCCTCTGCATATTAGCACGTTCTTTAATGGCTTTATACTAAGCTACTTCTATATGATCTTATATTGCGTTCCAATCTTGCTCTCTTTGCACAACTTGTTTTGGCTTGCCCCTCTTCGCATATTCTCTATTATTTGCTTGTTGAGCTGCTTTTTGGATAGGATCCGTCGTTCTCTATCGATATCTAGTTTGCTTTTAGCAGCATCTTGAGCTTTCAACGTTAGATCCGTAACTCTTTTCCTCACATCTTTCCGGGCCAGTTTGCCCTCCGATCTCTACAGAAATTTGACTTTTGTCCCTTCGAATTCTTCTCTTACTCATTTCGAGCATCTCGTCAGGCCTCACTAGCATCTTTGTATTTGGATCGTTACACCTTTTACTTGACTGTATGCTACTCGCAAAACAGCATCATATCTTCGTGCTTGTAACAGCTTAGCATGATAAGCTTTCATGACGGCTTGTCGAGTCTATTCTACAGTCTTTAATCTCAACTTCTCCGCTGATGTTTTGTCTTTGGTTCTATCGGCAAAAGATTAATGCCATATAGACAAATGATTTGAAAGGTCTAGTTGAGGCCAGAGATTGAAAACCGTCTTATTGTTTAAATTGAATTCAGGAATTGAGAGGCTCTGAGTGTTGGGTCGCAGTCCGGACTTTCGGACATTCTGGATTAAATGATATACCATCGTGCTCACCTCACTGAGATTCTGTCCAAATCGAACCACACAAAATTACTTTGATTGGTGTAAAGCTCTCAGAACTTGCTTTGGATTCCGAATCTACCAGAGCAGCTATGGGGTTGATTGTGTCCTGTGATTTTCAAGATAATTCTTCTGAGAAACGTATCACATGACTATTTTTCTCTTTGTAACTCTCTATCTCTTAGTAGATCCTACAGTGAGCCCCATGGGAAAACGTTGCTTGATAGGACTTCTATAAATATACATTACTCTTAATGCGACCTGCGCTATCATCGGATTCTACATGCGCCGCATGCCTAGAATATGGACAATAGACTTGGACAGCCACCCTTAAACCAGTGTAAACTCTTCCTCCACCACCCCAAGCTTTCCAGAGCAATTCTTTCCATTCTTCTGCTGTATGACCCGTTCAATGTCCTGAACTGGTACAAATGCCCTACCAACAACTCTCCACTTTCCGAATTCTTTCTCCTTCCTCAACACAACTTGATGCTTACAGCCAGCCAGATAACAAATGATATCTCCCTCCATAGTACCTTCAGCAGTCATGGCTAAAAGTCCATTCTTACAAACAGTGATTTTCAAAATCTCCTCCCAAGGTACATATGAATTCACCAAGTTCATTTTGTTGCAAACTTTTTAAGAATCTCGGCCTTATTGTCGCTACGACTAAAAAAAGAACCAGCGTACCAAGTCTTCACGGCGTGTCCTACACCCAGCAATGCAAAAATCAGCGCCAAGGATAGTAAGACAACCCATATAATTCTGATATTGGGAACTACAGAATCCGGGCTGTAATGTGGAACAAAAAAAACAATGGCCGCAACTCCCATAAGGATCATCAGAAAATATGTGAGTTTACGGTGTCGAAAATACCAACCGAAGTGCCGTTTTTTTCCAAATTTCTTTTTTACTATAGAGGGCCCATTGATGCAAGGTCTTTCCGTGCATTAGGAATGGCTCTGAGGCATGCTTTGACCGAGATTCGATATCTCGGGGTGGTAGTATTCCCTTGGTAACCTTTTTCAATTGAACGCAATAAAATGCATACCAAAAAAGTCCTAAGATGATTTCATCTTTACTTTCGAAATCTTCCCGAAGAAAACATATAGACAACGAATTCAATATCTGAGCTTTGCTATAGTTTGTTTCTTCGACCCGCAAATGATTAGGCTGTTGAAAAGCGTGGCCCGAAGTCAGACTCATTTGTGGGTCTGCCGTCCATGCAGTATCTTGAACAGTATCCAGTTGTGTTCCCATGAGATTCAACCATTTTCCATCGTAGCTTCGATTGTGCAACCTTCGAATTTCATGTCCAAAATCGACATTCGCTATGCGCTTAATCTTCTCTGCCCTTTCCAAAACGTGGATGTGGCTTTCCCAGCATGATGAGGATATCCAGTTAAGGGTCCAAGAAGGTAAGAGTAACTCTTGAGATCTGAACTTATCAGACCGAGTTAATATAACGTCGAGAGAGCCTTCCCTTCGAGCAAAAGCCATCGTTAAATCGCATAAAATCTCTTCCAATGTTTTTTCGTAGTCAGTTATTGGAACTGATATTGAACCATCGCTAGAAAAGCCAATGAGGGCATAGAATCAATCTTGTGGCCACCTACATACTGATTCTTTAGCCAATGTCATTGTGCGACGAAGATCTAAACTGCCATTTTGATAAATGTTGCGAATATTTGCCACGCGTCGGTAGTTCGAAGCTGCCCGTGCCACTTCCCCAACCCCAGCATTTCAGTTCATTTCTCAGGAACCTAATGGCTATAGCTAGTTGGTCATATGTTATGGATGCAGTATCGCCGCACAGAAACAGAACGTCGGATGCCACAGCAATTTCCTGGATGATCCACATCCTTACCCAGTATTCCCAATTGAAAAAGTCTCTGAACGAGACTGTAAGCTCTTTACATCCTGGAATGTTGCAACGATAACATACGTCGCAGTTGAGGGATGTGAATAATCTCGAACGTGATATTCGACCGAATAGCGAGTCGATGCGATGTGGATTTGCTAATGCTAGGTTCTTCAAAGAATTCATGGCAAATGCTGACAACCCACTTGAATCCAATCCGAGCCATGTATAGACTACTTTCGCTTTTGAGTAGATCTGCGTCATGAGTCAGGCCTGAGAGCTTTTCTCTTGGTTGTCACTCTGTTTGATACAGACTGCATCAGTCCATACCAGTCTAATACCCATTCTTCGCAGCCTGATGAGCATCAGAGTATTGGCAGGTAGAAACATTGAGAGAATCAAAGATAAAGTTTCATGCTTAATTTTAAGACTAAAAAGTTTTTCCAACGTTGTTTGTCAAGTTAGCTTCAGTTATGCAGATCCATCCAATTAGATCCAATTAGATGCAGATTTCCAGATTTTAGTTTAGGCCTAGATCGAACACCCCACCCCCAGGCATACCTATTAATAAATCAGTCACTCCGCACGTCATATTTCTCCATTGATGGAGTACATGAACGTACCTAATGGAACTATCTATTATGAATCATATATAAATCAGTTCTCCCGCAGATCATATTCCTCTTTCGATGAAAGCAAACAATCTAAATCAATAATCTATGTTGTGAATCATATCTAGACTTGTGATGATCCCTGTCTGGACCCCTCTATTCTATGGTGAATCTAATCAACGGAACGCATGATATACCTAAGTCCCACGCCAAACCTCGACCTTAGATCTTCTTCCAAGTGTATAAATTTGACAATCCATCTCAGAATTCTATCCAAGTTCCATCACAACTACATGCTCATACTTCGTCTCTAACGAAACTTTCATCTGTGCTTTCAAGAAGACAGCCTTTGAACAACAATACATCTAACAAGATGACCACGATACCTCCTGATACAGCTGATGCTGCTAAATCCCCAATATTTCAACCTACCGATGCGGATGCTCTCACGAGAGCGGGTCACCTGAAGCCAGCGCATGGAAGAAGACGTGAAGTGTCATCGCATCTAATGTCTGAGGAGTATATCTCAAGCTCGAGCGGGTCAGAAGATACGCAAATCGTTCCAGATCTGCTTGTGTCTCCGGAGACACTGATATATCTCGGGTGGGGACAACAAAAAGCTGGAGAGATTTGGAGAAGATGGCGAGAAATCAAAGAAGCTGAGACAGAAGATGGGCGAGAGGTTATTTTTGAGATGGAGTTTTTAGACTTTGTACTTGAAAGATACGTTCCGGAGGTCAACATTTCAAATGACAGGGAGGCGTCTATTGAGCAAATGGAGCTCTGGGGATTGGCGGGTGAGCTGATCAACTGCATAATGGCAAGTGCATTTGAAGATGTAAGGACGACAGAAACGATCCAATACTGGGTTCGCGATACGATGAGTATTCGATACTTAGGTCTTGAGGGGCTACAAAAGAACAGTGCTAGAAGGGACGAGAAGAGGAGAAATGGCACCGATGATGATGGGTCTGAGATACGAGCTGCGGTTGCAAGAGCGCCTTCATCAACCGCACCGGGATATACGCTACTTTTCAAGGCTATCTCAAGCACCCAAGTTGGGTATTTACCGGATGGAAGTATGGATATCGAATCTCTCACAAGCTTACCGCCAACAGATTTCAGAGGAAGGGTGTTTGCTCCACTCTACTTCACTCCGAGCCTCCGTGTCGCAAAAGTATATCGCGATTATGCCCGAAACCGAACATCATCCCCAGTCTTGATGATACAGATGAATGTACCGAATTCTTTCATAGAGGCTCTCCCCCCATACATTTGTTCATTCGGAGATCTGTGGAAGCAGGTTGTGTATACCTGTAGAGGAGGTAACAACTTACGAGGTACCATGGCTAGGATACACAGTCATGCACTAATCATCGCCCCCATTGCAAAGGGAGACAATAACGCCATTGCTCGTCTTAGAGATTGGCGAGAGGTTACAATGAACAACGCCATGCATGTAGATGGAGAAGAAGCCATCCAGTACGTGTTCCAGACAGAATCTGTGTTTCGAGAGCTAGAAGAGGTGTGCGAACTGAGCGTGATCAGGGTATAGGTTATGCTATTAGGGCTATTTAGTTACTATGACGGTGCTTAGGGGTTTTGGCTTGTTGCTTCAATAGCCACGATGGTTTATATATCCAATGGTTTAGTAGTTTCGATGGGTTAGATATTAGATAATATATATTCGATGGTTTAAATATTTTTACAATGCTACGGGTTCCAACACTATCTAGTACACATTACCTGTTGGGCAGACTTCGTAAAGTGTATACACAAAGCATATAGAGTAAAAGGTATTGTAGTTCTGCCCCCTTCGGATAAAAAAGGAATACTACTCTATATATGTATTACTACCCTATTTACGTACGAAGTGTGTATATAGGGTAAAGCGTGATATGATCCCATGTCACGTTTTACTCACGTGTTCCGATATATATTCCATTATGTTACAAGTCGAGAAACGGGTTGATATAAAATGGGGACACCTCATCTCTTCAAGTACTTTCGGGTCACCTCAAGAAATTCCCATTAGTAAAGCTCGGGTTCCGCGACACTACAAGTGTTCAATACTTAGATCTTAAGGGCCTACAAAAGAATAATGCCAGAAGGAACGAGGAGAGAAGAAGTAATGCTTATGACGATGGGGTGGTTTTAGATTATAAAGAAATAGATTCAAAATTATAAATGTAACCTTTTAGATATTGGATTGTTTAACCCACCAGTGGGTGTACGGACTGACGGGATACTATAAAAAAGGACTTGTGGATATCTCTTGATATATCGAATCGTATGTATATTTTAGGAATTGTTACGATTATTTATTTGAGATGAGACAGTTAAACCATAAATTCTGATACCAAACAATCGAAGAATGAATTTGTTATAAATTTCGATAGTTGGGAAGTGTCCCGTCGTCAATCCATGCACACCCACTGATGGACGAACCCCAAGAACTGTGAACGACACTCTTGAGATGTGCAACAAACCAGGAAAAGAGAAGACCACGTGATATTATCAAACGAGACTACTCATTGGCTGACAAATTCGGAGTATCATCGGGAAAAAGAGAACACTGGAATGTACCATTCCACAACAAAAGCACCATAAACCATATGTAATTAGGTACTTCCAACAACCTGCTGCTTCCAACTTAGAGAGTGAGGCAAGCTGGAGAGCAACAGGAGAGCGAAAAATGTCTCCCAAAAATGCAAAGGAAGAAGTGCATGAACTCAGATCTCTCTGAAGGGGGCGAACCCCACCTATTTGAGCACTTTCGAGACACCACAAGAAATTCCTATCAGCGAAACTCGGGTTCCGCGACTCGTCTCATATTGACGGCAAGCAGAAATCTATATCTCATAATGATGATTATACGAGATGGCAAAAAGTTCCGTGCAAAACCTACTATTGGTGGCGTGAATGCCAATCAGGAGATGATGGGCATATTATGTATGTAAGTAAAAGGCTTATTGTACGATACAGTTGAGACAGTGAGGCTCAGCAGGATAGGCATCAATATAGCGAGAAAGTGGAATGCGCAGCAACAATAAATACGCGTACAAATGCAAGTCGATATCCGGTCTCAGATGAAGCCGATAGATAGGTGCATCGGCATTTGTAATTGTATGGTAGACATGGATAGTCTACCGGGCGTATCTGTCTTTGTAATTATTCGGCATCGATGATAGCATTCTTCTATTATAAGAACATCAAGATAGGAAGGCAAAAAGAAGCAACGGATTCTCATTTCTACATACAACATTGGCTCGCCTGACTGACCTGATTGACCCATTGACACATCACTTACTCCGTTCGTAACAGCCTTCAAACGTTCGCTTAAACAATGAAAGCGTGAAAGCGACATCCCCTCATCCCATCTCTGAACCCAACTGCGGCAATGGTGTGAACTACATAATAACGAAAAACATACCAATCAATCATTCAACCAAATCCCGCCAGTTCTCTCGATATTTATGATTAAGTCTACCGTCGATGAATAGAAGTTGTTGTTTTTATATCCAATAGGACTACCGATATCTTACTCCACTCATAAATCAATCTCATACAGTCACACCTAATCTCACACTTTGCTTTTGATTGATTTTCAACCTCCCTCATACAACATCCATTCAGTACTGGAGGAAAAGAATCCCATTTATATTCACCTCACATCCATTTTCCAATATAATATACAAACCTCCAATTATCTGAGATTGTAACTTGAAAAAAATTCTTCCCTTCTTCGAACTTTCTTGGAGATCAAAATAAAGATTTGATTTTAATTTCGCTTTCCCCGGCTTTTTCTTCTTACATAGAACTAACAAGGCCATATTTCCACCTAACGTCATTCGATTTTTCGACCCCGGGTCTTTTTAACCTTTCTCTTAACTACAACAACAACAACAACAACAACAACAAATCCGTTCCTTCTTCCTTCCTTCCGATAACCACAGACCGTCTACCGAATTTCTTTCTTATCATTTTGATCGCAAACAATTGAAATTACAGTATTGATATTTTGCATCAATTGATTCAATCAATATGTCGTACACTCAACAATATCAAGGTATGGGTGGAAATCCATATCAAAATTCGGGTGCTGCTGAAGCCGGTTATGGAGGTGTAAGCAAAATTCAATTTCATACTCATCCTCTCTTCATTATCATCATCATCTACATACGCAAAATTAATATAGAAATACTAACGTCATGATAGAACAATGTAGGCCAGCCAGGGCTTTCCCACGAAATGTCAAACTACTCCCAAGGATCCAACTATTCCTCCGGTACACCCGGCGCCATTCCACCTCCAAGTAACAACGTTCTTACCCAACAAGCTTTCCTCGATCGCGTTGGCTTTGCCAAATCCGAAATTCGTTCTCTCTCCTCTAACATCTCCCAAATTGCCACTCTTCACCAACGCGCCCTCTCTTCCCCCGATTCTTCCTCCACCGCCTCCCTCGAAAATCTTGTAACACAAACCCAGCTCAAAAACACTCAAATCCGTGATCAAATCAAGTATTTGGAAGGTGATGCGATCAAGACTCAAGATGGTACCAAGAATATCAAGAGTACGCAAGCTAAGAAGCTGAAGACGGAATTCGAAAATCAGTTGCAGCAGTATAGGGAAGAGGAGTTGAATTATAGAAACGAATATAGACGTCAAATTGGTAGACAGTATCGTATTGTGAATCCCGAAGCTACGGAGGCAGAGGTCGAGGAAGCTAGTCAGATGGATTGGGGTTCGGAAGGTGTTTTTCAAACTGCTGTATGTTTTATCCTACTTCGATTTTGGGTCCCCCTGCAATTCTATACTCCCAGAATTTGATTTTACTTTTACACCTCTAAAAACCGTACTAACAAATTATTCAGCTCAAATCCAATCGATCTGGACAAGCATCTTCAGTGCTCGGAGCCGTTCGTGCTCGTCACAACGAACTCCAACGTATTGAAGCTACTCTCACTGATCTCGCAGCTATGTTCGCCGATATGGCCCAAATAGTCGAAGCTCAAGATCCAGTCGTCGAACATACCGAACAAAACGCCATCAAAACCGCCGAAGATGTCGACAAAGCAAATGTTCAAATTGACAAGGCGAATGAACATGCTCGTCGTAGAAATAGACTCAAGTGGTGGTGCTTGTTGGTTACGCTCATTATTATCCTGGCCATTGCGTTGGGAGTCGGTCTGGGTGTTGGGCTAGCGGTCAAGGGGTCCAAGACTGCTACTAGTTAAAGGCCTGCATGAACGCGGGAGTAGTTGAAATTTTCAAATGTCGTTGATCTCGCGAGTCTTTCGGGGCATAAGGTATGATAGAGGGGTGGGGGTTTGAAAGCGATTGAATAGATTCAACGAATGATGCGGTTCCACAGGACCACGACGAGGATGGGACGGAATCTTGTATGTTGTATATTTGTCTGGGGCATCATTTTTCGTAATTTCTTTTTTTTCTCTATTGCGCGCGTTTCTTTTCTACTCTTTCTACGAATGAATTGGGGTCTTTGATGCACAATGGGATGGACGACTCACATATCATGTTATGCAAAAAGCTTGGGGTTTTTCACATAAGTATTTTAATATTATGACGACGGGATGGGTTGGGGCTTGGGGGAGGGACTATGACTATGGCATAGTTTGGGGAGAATGAGAGGAAGAACGAGAGATGAGAGAAGCCGGGGAGATGGTTGGGGACGGGTTCTTAATAAAGCATGGTTGTGCTTCCAGTGGTTAGGAGTGGAGTTCATGAAGGAGGAAGGAAGCCAATGTAATGAAATGCAAGAATAAACGAATGTCCTTTAGTAATCCACCAATTATACATGTGTGCTTGCTTGCTTGGAGTGTTCAGAATTCTACCAATCTTTTAGGAGTGAGCGGACGGTCTTGAGGTTGCAGATCTGACGATCTTGCAGATTCCACCCGTAGCTTTACATCAAGTCACCTCAGCTTTGATACGGATACCTCATGCTACTTGTCGAAATCTGAGCCTAGATTCAATCGAATATGTTATCAAGCATATATCCAACGAAACCCTGCTCTCCATCTCTATGTAGCTCTTTGGCCAATTCATCAATTCACCAATTCTTATAATCCTTTCCATATTACCGTATACCAATTGACTACAAGACACCGCACCCACCTCATGTTCATGCACTTTCCACTGATACCACATAAAACCCGCTGCACGAGCCCACAAAACTCCAACCCTGAACCCTTACCGATGAATTCGTCAGCCTTGCACTATCAAACCAGATTGGCCAATCATGTCGCTTCGGTATATCTTCGGACTACTTCAAGGACAGCTTTCAACTGCCAATTCTAGGCCTGAGCACATCTTCATAGCACTGAACTCAATATCTCCAAATTTCGAGACTTCTTTTGTTTTCTTGAATTTCAAGTGTGAAGTTTTCAATGGATTGTGTTGGTTCTTGAGGTTTTGTTCACTTCTTATTCTTAGCCTCATTTTCGTGCTTGTTTCTCGTTCTTTAAGGAGACTTTTTCATTGGGGACCAATCGAATTGAGAGGATCGAGGGGATTGCACACGTGAATATTACAAAGGAGGGTGAGATTGATTTGGAGAATTGTATGCGCAAAGGAAAATAAAGCTTTTACAACGAGCAGGACGAGCGAAACGGGTCTCTGGTAAAATGAATGGATTTTCAGATCATGGGTTGGATGAGGGGTCGTTTGGGGAGAAGGGGGGGATTGTGAAGGCTTTTGATGCTTTTCGTATGTTTTATTCTCTTGCTTGTGTACCTTTTTGCTTGCGATCGTATATTGGGCTGCAATTGCATTTAATTGCCTGTTCATTTTGAAGCATATAACCAACTTGGAAGATCACCAGCTAACTCGACTCCCACTCAAAAGCCAAAGCGAAACCACAATACATAACACAAACTTCTGGGGGCGGCAAATGGACCGTCGCCATGATGCTCGTGTCCTTCGCTCTCCTCGTCTCCGAATTCATGCGTTGGTGGACTGGCCACGAAACCCACACCTTCGTAGTTGAGAAGGGTGTTGGACATTCCCTACAGATAAACATGGATATGGTCATCAAAATGAAATGTTCGGAGATCCATATTAACGTACAAGATGCGGCTGGTGATCGCATATTAGCCGGTATAATGCTCAAAGAGGATGCGACGAATTGGAAACAATGGGTGGATGCAAAGGGTATACATCAATTGGGTAAAGATACACATGGAAGAGTGATTACCGGAGAGGAATATCATGAGGAGGGATTTGGAGAGGAACATGTTCATGATATTGTGGTATTAGGAGGGAAGAAGAGGGCAAAGTTCGCGAAGACCCCGAGAGTTAAAGGTGGTCCTAAGGGGGGCGATAGTTGTCGGGTTTATGGAAGTTTGGAGGTTAATAAGGTGCAGGGTGACTTTCATATCACTGCAAGGGGTCATGGATATCCGGAGATGGGAAAACATTTGGATCATAGTGGTTTGTATTCCTTTTATTTTTCCGCTTGTGAATGTTTTGAATAACTGCTGACGCAATATAGCATTCAATTTCTCCCACATAATCAACGAGTTATCATTCGGTCCCTTTTACCCCTCCCTTCTGAACCCCCTCGACCGCACCATCGCTGGCACACCCAACCATTTCCACAAATACCAATACTTCCTCTCCATAGTCCCAACTCTTTACTCCCTCTCGCCATCGACATTTTCTCCCTCGTCATCTCCCACCCTTCTACGCACAAATCAATACGCTGTTACATCACAAGAACATATTGTAGGCGAACGCAGCGTACCGGGTATATTCTTCAAATATGATATTGAGCCGCTTCTTTTGACAGTAGAGGAAAGTAGAGATGGATTCTTGAGATTTGTGGTTAAGGTTGTCAATGTTGTGAGTGGTGTGTTGGTTGCGGGCCATTGGGGATTCACGATCACAGAGTGGGGATTGAGGGTTTGGGGACGGAGGAGTGGGAGAGGTGCGAAGGGTATGTTGGATAGTGGAAAGTACAATGAGGATTAAATAGTTGTTGTGAAGGTTGGGAGAAATTTCGTCACATGCTTGCGGATTGAAATACAAGGGAAGGCAAGAGAATACAGGTAGAGCTCGAGGCGGCAAAAGCGAAATGGGAAGAGATGAAGAAGGTCGGAAAGAAGTAGAAAAGAGTTCGAGGAATATAGATATTTATATGTTCTCACACATCAGGAGTTTAGGCAGGGAAATGGGAATGGGAAATGGATACATCAAATCTGAATGCAAAAAGACTAAAAAAATCAGTAATTTCGTATCATGGAGAAGGTCAATGACTATCATTTTCATTTTCACGGTCTTGTTACAGATGCCATGTTTTTTTTATAGCACCGCTTCTTATTTCTTGCATTCTGAATGGAACTTGTTGTTGACTGTGAAGGGTGGTGTTAATATGTTACCTACCTAGTGGGTAGTGAGTGTAGTTATATCACAGTTCACGTTCATCTAGTATGCGTATGCGTATTCATTTTCTTTCGTGTCTCTTTGGACCCTGAGTCCTTCGACTTGTATGTATCTAGACGTAGGTATTGGATTCTAGTTTGCTGTATTTACTCGGGGATGTGAGAAGGGAGAAAGGGAAGGGATATCTTGGGGAAAATAGGGTATTGAGATGGATGGTGTGGTGTGTTGTGGTGTGTGTTATGTGTAGTATAGATGAAATGAAATGGGTGTTAGTATTGTAGGGTATTGTATTCTTGTGATGGGGTTGGGTTCTGGGGGGAGTGGTGGGAGGGAAGGAAGATGGAAGGGTGGTCAAGCGGAGGGGATGGAGTGGTGGGAGTGGAGGATGGATGAAATGGGGGAAGGGAGGAAATGAGGAAGGGAGGAAGAATATGGTGAACGGAAGTTTGGAAGTTGGAAGTTTGGATTGGAAGTTTGGAAGTTGGAAGTTGGAAGTTCGAAGTTTGGAAGTTGGATGTGGAGGGTGGTGTATGATGTATGATGTACATTGAAATCAGATTGTGGGGTTGGGATGACAGCAAAGAGGGAGAGAAGGAGAGGGAAAAAATGGTAGGCTTGAAGTTGAGAGGGTTTGTTGACTTTGAGTGCTGGAGATTAAGTGCTTGGCAAGTGAATAATTTTCTCAGGGGGGTTGTTACTTTCTTTCTTTCTTTCTTTCTTTTCTTTAGCAATCTGTAATGCAGGACTCAGTATTACCTTGTCATCTTGGATCGCTGCTTGAATTCTCAGATTCCTGCTTGGGTTCTGAGACGAGTGATAGATACATTAAGTAAGTAAGCGAGGGAGCAAGATTGGGTATGGTTTGTAAGTTGATAATGGGATACTTGAGGATGATAGTACCTTCAGTTTACAGACGATACAAGGTGAGTAGATGTAAGTATGGGATTGGACGCGGAGGCTTCTGCATTTTGGTATTATGAGTTTTGGTAGTTCTTTGATTTGAGTTCTGTGTTGTAAATGTATCGTTGAATGCTATTCTTCTCACCTCGTCCATATTCGTGTTTGACTTCGAAGTTTCTTTCACATCGCAGATGTGCATCATAGTACATAAGATTATATCTTTGAGTAATTCCGATCAAGTCGTTTCAAACTCATTTCTTTGAAATACAACTCGTAGTCTTGATTGGAGTTGAGGCCTGGTATGTGTTCTGACAGAGCAGAAAGGAAGATTGAGGATAACAATGATTGGAGTATGAAAGACGAGAAAATAAAAGACATGATCTGGGTTCGTGTTATCAATAGTTTCAATCTTTTGTTTCAAATTCGGCCCTTTTGATGAATCGATGGCTGATGAAAGCGTATATATTTCTCGGCAAAGCAGTGAGATATCCATGAGGTGAGATGTGTTTCTTCTCGGACGTAAGATTCCAGTATTTTTTGAAATTTGGGGAAAATCTGGGGTATGCTCTACCAATACGAACAATTTCCATTGTTGGGTTTCTGGGATGTCCAATGGGATAATAAGTTGCTTCTTTCGGTCAACAGTATGACTCAAGGATTGTAGAAGTCAGATCGAAGAATGAATTTATCCCTCGATTCCTTGTCTCCAATTGGTTGAAATGTATGTTCAGTCATGGATCTCGGACTCACATAACAGAATCAGAAGCGGAAAGCATCAATGCCGAAGATAGATTGATAGATTTTCTGCAGCTGCGTATCAGACGACAGATGTGACAGGAGCCAGATAGCATGGGTTGTATTTGAACGGCATAAAATACAGATGAAATTCATAGATTTACACTCGGATAGTATTGAATTATAAATGAAAGTTATGAAGTGAAGATATTTTGACAAGAGAGAGTTCGAAGCCAATGACATAAGAAAGTCCAGATGTTGGGAATAGGTAAATATTCAATTGATCTTTTGATTGAGAAGCAGCATTGAAGGTGTTAGATGACTGGTAACGATTCTTTTGGGAGATCTTCTTTGTATGTAATTCGGTCCGAAGTTTGGATGTCAAAAAGAACACAGAACACTAGATCGGCTAAGGTAGTACTATGTGGCTGATTCCCCACCGCGGTTAAAGTTCTTGATCATTTCCCCAGACTTGGCTTTTTTTATTGAAGAAATCAGCCTCCAACCCCATCATGTTGTGTAAATCATAAATCATCAACCTGGCGATAAGCTTGTAACTTCGCATAATATCAGAGATCTGCCCAGTCATGGAACACGAATCATGTATAAAGACATTTATATTGTACAGCAGCGGGTTTAAAATGCTTCCACAGCATAAATTCTCCGTCACGGGCTTCGACGTCGCCGTCACTGTGCAACATCTTACAACACCGACACAATGTTAATGCCACATCACACCTCTTCAACATTTGAACTAGAAATAAGCCTGAGCACATTTTGATCTCGTACAGGATTGCACAGCATATGTCCTATGCAAGATCTTGGATACTCAGTGTATGTGGCATTCTACCGTCCCCACGGATGTCAAATGATGTGACATCCATCACCGGCAGCAGGGGCCCGTAGGACACAATATCAAAACGAGCCACTGGGATATCGTATTTTTATCTATATCAATGTGAAGATACGAGATATCTGTAAAGCAAGTATCAGACAAGGAGATATCACAAGGTTTTACTAGAGCATTGTAGGTACAACGAGAGACCATGGATGGCTCTTGAACATTCAAATCTTTACCTGTACCCCTTTAAATACTCTGCGAAGGCAAGCCCCACCCATCAGTAATGAAGATTTGTATCACTCAAATCTTGGAATATACTGGCCATTTGGTAGTCAATTCTCGGAAGGTATTCATCTTATGTTGAGCCTTAGACTATTTTGTGATAGATATTAAGTAGCCATCGAAAACTCCCTTATCATCCCGCCAGATATACGAGACAATCTGATGAGTTTCAAAATTCAAAATCAAGTGGTAGGTATTAGCTGTTTACTCTAATGTTGTACAGATCGGATAACTGCAGCGGGACGCATTTCTTCCTGCCAAGATTCGAAAAGTGTCAAATCATCAATGAACATCTACTACCAAGAGTAGGATCGATGCATACATACCTAGGTAGCTCTAGGGATTTGAAATGTTCCCGTTTAGAGGTTTGAGCCACCCGAATAAAATATCCATGCTGCAATGGAGAAAAACTACGTTCCGACTTCACTTCAACCAACAGAGTTGAAGCATGATATCGTCGGGAGTTGTTTATCGGCCCCTTTTGAAGATCACACTGAACAATTTAATATCTAAGAAACCTAAGCACCAATAGATATGATGCCAAGTGCATTATTCTATCCTTTAGACAATACGACAAGAGGTGGAATGACTTTCATCATTCACCAAACAACTCATACATTTCACTGAGATTAATATCTCAATACCTTCTGTCACTGGCTCGGTTATTTTCGCAGAGATTAGTATTGTTTTGCTTCTGATTGTACTTTTTAATGGCAGTTCTTTTAAATACTCTTCACAAGTCTACATGGACTTTTTCAGTCCAGACCTTTCCAACAACTCTGTGTCTGTGACACTTCCTTTTGATTCAAGCATTTAAAACTTCATTACCATCTTGATCTTTGCAGCTGGTCTCACACTCTTTAAATTAAAGCATTACATTCACCTCTTGCAGTTCAAGCAATCAGCATGCAAACAAACACTTTGCTCCAGTTGGCTTTATGCCTTCTCACAATCAATGTCAATCCTGCGCTGGCATTCTGGCGTCTACCATGTCAGAATCCAATTGTGGTCCAGAGATCTGACCCAGTCGTCTCCCCAGGTAGTGTCTCTGGTCATGTTCATACCATTATGGGGTAAGTTCAGTGCAACTCAACTCCTTGTCTTTTTTTTTTTTTTGAAAAAAACTTACCTGCTACATAATACTGACCCTCTTGACCTACAGTGGTAATGGCTTTGGTTTCTCCATGAATTATGCTTCTACCCAAGCATCAACTTGCACATCCTGTACTGTCACAAAGGTAAGTTTTCACAAATTATGAAGGTATATCTTGAACTGACCGAAATACAGGATCTTTCCAATTATTGGACTCCAACTTTGTACTACAGAGCTCAAAATGGCAGTTTCATCTCTGTCGGCCAAAATGGTGGTGTTACAGTTTACTACTTGTATGTCTACCTTTCAATCCTCTTCCTTTGTTGATCATTGCTAATCATGAATTACTAGGCAGCGAAGCGATCCATTAGATCCCGAGTACTCCAAAGGCCTGTTGGCTTTCCCCGAAGGTTTCCGTATGGTTGCAGGAAATCCATTCCTTCGATCATACAACGCAAGCTCTTTAGAGCAACAAGCAGTCACTTATGTCTGTCTTGGTACTGATAAGCCTCAAACAAATGGATTCCCAAATTACCCATGCCCATACGGGCTCCGAACACAAGTCTTTTTCCCATCATGCTGGGATGGGAAGAATTTGGATTCTCCTGATCATAAGTCCCACATGGCCTATCCTAGTCTTTCAGATAGTGGACATTGTCCTTCTACCCATCCAAAACGTTTTGTCTCTATTTTCTTCGAGATTCTCTGGAATACCCCTGATTTTGCTGATAAAGTAAGTGCACTAATTTTCTTGTCTTATATCCGCGTGAAGTTGTGGACTTTCATGGCCCGGCATTTAACACAGCACAAATGAAAGAACTCCAAGCCTTCCTTTTACATATAAGACTTCGATGCTAACAATAAACTCTCTAGTGGTATGGTAATTCGCAACCATTCGTCTGGTCTATGGGAGACCCAACTGGCTATGGATTTCACGGTGACTTTGTCAATGGCTGGGATGTACCAACTTTACAAAGAGCCGTCAATGAATGCACCGATGAAAGTGGAGTCATAGAAAAATGTCCCGTCTTCAAACTCACTACCAACGAGGTAGCAAACGGTTGTCGAGTTCCTCCATCAGTTCACGAGCAAATTTCGGGTGTTTTGCCCAAGCTTCCCGGTTGCAATGAAGTCCAAAACGGCCCTGGAAATGCCAGTCCACAAAGTGGATGTGGTGCTACCACTACGATCGGTACACCAATGTGGCCTTATACTGACGTTACGAAATCAAAGAGTTTCGCATATATGGGATGTGGTTTTGATACACCAGGTCAACCTAGAACTCTCCAAGGGGATTCACTCCAAGATAATACAGGCATGACGATTGAAAAATGTATCGATTTCTGCAACAGCAAAGGCTTTAGTATTGCCGGTCTGGAATATTCTACCCAGTGCTTCTGCGACGATAAAATGCTTGCTGGTAGAGATCCGGTTCCTGGTCTTATAGGAGGCTGTACGATGCCTTGCTCTGGCAATGATAAACAAATCTGTGGAGATGCTGGATTACTTTCACTTTACAAGAAGTGTCCAAATTCCAACAGTTGCGCCAATATTCAGTAAGTTTACTTATGTCCTTCACAGAAGCTTCTTGCTAATCAGATTCTTCAGGTACCCATTCAATGCTGGACTCAAGAAGCGCAAGTCTGAAGAAAGACGCGAGAGACGTCAAAAACGCGATAGCGAGTATGTTTGCCCTTCAAACAGTGTGCTGGCTTCTTCTGCTCATACCTCTGTTTCTCCTTCTGGTTCTGGTTCTTCTTTTTCTTCTGCATTTTTATCTACAAACTCACCGGCGTCTTCAACATCGCCAAATTCAGCAACAGCAACATCAAATTCAGGCAATTTAATACCATCATCCCCAACTAACCATTCTCCAGCCTCAACCAAAGCATCTAGTGCATTGAGATCGATTTCCGCAGGACCCTCTGGTAAACCTCCCGTCGAATCGATTTCGAAGTCTTGCGACAAAGAAACCAAAGCTTCATCTCTTTCTCATGCTTCCGGAATCAAAGTCACCACTGTCATTACCACAACCACTGCTTTCACAACTGTGACCGCAACAGTCTAGTCCTTCGATTTCTTTACACTCAGATAGCCGTCTTTGCTCCAGGAGGAGATGTCTACAACCCAAAGCCAGATTCAATCTCTCTCTGAGTGGCATCGATTTTCATTTGTGTAAATTTTCCTTCCTTACTTACTCATTCTTTCTCTCTCTCTCTTTTTACTTTACTTGCTGGCGTAGATACTTTCTCTGGAAGGAAGAATCTACTGTACTGGGAATACGACATGATGATATGAGTATTTCCGCAGAGGAGGATGAAGTTAGGATTTACTTGCTGGGTTCGCGGTTGTGCGTTTAGATTTGAGTCTTAGATTATTTTCTTTGAAAACTTTCTCTAGGAATGAAATATCTGAGTACCATTGTTTTCTTTATGATGAGTGATGGATTGATTCTCATATGGCGAAAAAAATGCTTGGTGATGAGTAGTGAGATTATGTCTCTGCTTTCATTTGGGATAATTGGATTTTTCATTTATTTGGATACATTCGCATCTACGCAAACTATGCTCACGGAGTCCCCCTCCCTATAAACAAATCATAGCATCGCAACCAACCCATCGCAAGCAACAACACCCAGTCTACAAACTCTTTTCCACCTCCTCCAATTCTCCAATAACTCCTCTCCACTTCTCCCACTCCGCCTCTCCTCCTGGAATACCACCCACAAGCGGTAACCTCGTTCCATCTTTCTCCCCCATCCCCAGTATCCTAGATACGCATTCCTTAATACCCACCGTCCCATACTTCACCACAATCTCCTCCACACCACTCAACTTCCACTGCAACAATCCTCTTTCCTTCTTCTCTTCCGCCGTAACATTATCCTTAACGCTCAATTCATAAAGTCTAACCACACTCTTGGGAAAGAATCCCGCACTACCATCGATAGTTCCCTTACATCCAATACTCATCACCGGCAATAATTGTTGACCCAATCCAGTAAAAGTATGGAAATGTGAATGGTCGATGTGAGGAGAAAGTGCTATTTGCGCATGATATGAAATATCCCCGTGAGAGAGTTTGCAACCGACGATGTTGGGGTGTGCAGCGAGTGTGGTAAAGGTCTGAGGAGTAACGCGCACAGAGTTCGAGACGCCGGGATAATGGTATATCATTACTGGGATGGGACTTTGGTCTGCGACTGCTTTGAACCACTGTTTTGCGCGAAGACTTAATTAGTAATTGTTCACCTGGTTGTGATGATTTCCCCCGCAATGAACTTTCCGCATTCCCAAATAGCAAAAAGAAACTCACCTCAATAATTCCCTCCTGTGTACTAGCCCCCGAAAAATACCCCGGTACAAGCACCAATCCCCATCCACTCCCCGCCCTCTTCGCCTCTCCCAATTGTTCCACCACCTCCTGAATATTCTGACTCGCTGTCCCGGCAATAATACCTACATCTCCAAATCCCTCTTTATCCAACGCATCTCTGCATCCTTTCAAAACCGTATATCTCTCTGAATTTGAAAGATGTACTTCTTCCCCCGTACTGCCCAAAACGACTAATCCCTTGATACCCGAACGAGCAAGGTGGAGGGAATGCGCAGCTTGGGTTTCGGTATCTAGGGGTGAGGCGATTGATGAGTAGGAGGGGGAAGAGCGGGGGAGAAAGAATGTAGGAACGGGGACGTAGACGCCGGGGGGTGGAGGTTGTGACATTTTGGATTGAGGTGTTTGAATTCTGGGGTTAAGAGCAGAAGATGAGGGTCCAAGAATACTATTTGAAAATCTTGAGTAGGAAACGTATGTTTTTATTGATGTGGTTGGATGTCGCGTTGTTTCCTCAAGGTATATTTATTCGGGGTATCAATGAACGAGGACCCCACTAGGGGTTTATTGACCCGAAGCGAGCTATGGCGGGGTAAAAGTTTACGAGACTAGACCATCGGCGGCGTCGATTAATATTTGAAATGGATAAATGAAGTGGAAATGAAACTGACACGGGGTCATTTAATGTGGACGGAATGGAGTCTTTTGAGGTTCGAAATGTGTGCTGTAATTTGGAACAAGAAGGTGGATACGATACATTCATTGCACAACCCCCCTTTATAGATTTTGTGAAGACAACGGATCGTTCAATATCGCTGTTCCTAGAATATCTAGACTTATTTGGAAGAATTAAAATACAATAATCCCAACTATGGAATGATATTCGCTTGCTTAGTTAGACCTTTACTCCTGATGCTACCTTTTGCTTCATCCTTCCTGAGATTTAGAGCCCAACTTTCATAGCTCCCCTCCAATCTTATACGCTTTAATTGCTGTACCACTCCAAATCATAATCTGATTCTCCTTACTCAAACTAGCCAAGTAGCAAAACCTCATAACCACATCTCTCCATTTTCCCCAAGCATCCTCAACCCCAATCGTGCAAACTGGCCAGTCAGATCCAAACATTGTTCTGAAAGGACCAAATGTAGCAAGAACCACTGCTAAATATGGTTGTAGTGCCATGACGATTTCATCTACAGGGGCTTTCTTCAGAGAATCCGGCATTTCTGAGAAACATCCGCTGAGCTTCATGTATGTATTGCTGTATTTGCTGAGTTTGAACATGGCGGTGCGCCAGGCAAGGAAAGAGGGATCAGTTTGGATGTTATAGATCGAGAAGTCGGGTTTGCAGAGGTGATCTGTTTAAGGAATAATGTTAGCATTGCTCGAATATCGTAGCACAAAAGTCAAATGAATGATCTCACTTATAATAACCGTGACTTTTTCTCCTTCCTCAACTCCCTCATGAGCCTTCTCCATCATCTCGACTGCCTCCTCTAATTGCCATCTCCCACCTGAATGTAAATCGACCCCTAAGTCAAATACAAACCCCTTCTTTCCCAGCCACTTTAATCCCTCTATAAATCCTTCTGTAAGCATAGTCCCCTTCTCCTTATCCTGTACCAAATATCTAAATCCCTTCACCAACCCCCAACTCCCTTCCGCCTCCCTCTCAACTTTCTTTACATATCTCTCCAACGCCTTCTCTCCACTCGGTACTGGCGCCCATGGTATAATCGCTTTACAAAGCTTTGCATGTTCCGCAGTGTGTCCTTCCCCTTCAAGAGGTTGACCTAATGCTATTCGTTTAAGCCAAGACACTTCTTTAAGTGGCATTTCCCATCCCGAACCATCTTCTTCCCCGCGTTTCAGATCATTCTTGCGGTCTGTCTCGAGAAAAATGAAACCTTCAAGTGCAGGAGCAGAAGATGTAGCAGCTGTGTATTCATCGAGAGACTGTTGTTTGTATAAAGGATTTGAAGGAGTATTCCAGGCAAGGGTATCGAGCTCGCTTTCGGGGAAGAGGTGGATGTGGGAGTCGAGAATTGGATACGAGATCGAGGGAGTAGAAGTATCGGAATCCATTATATTTTTCGTGTACAACTTCTGTATCGATTTCGTCTCGATTCAAGCGGACAATGATGGAATCGGTTATGAGGCAGATGGTAAGAAATTCAGTGGTGTGTTTAGGGGTTGGAGAAGATCATTAATGAACAATGCAGCATAAGGTTATATATAGCATAAAGCGAAGATAATAAAACCCCACATTATTGATTAAGAGGTAGGTACACTTACATGCTCACTTACCGCAAGATTGAGGATATATCTCTTTACCTTACGATTCTATTTCATATTAATGGCTCTTGTGATTGAGAATCCTCGAGTAAAGTAGCTCTTGTTGATGAAGGTTGTTAAGGAGCGAGACATCAATTTGCTTGAGCAAAAGTTCAGGGTCATTATTAGCGTCGTTTCCCCATTTCACCAGTCTATCAAGCCCCTAATTTAACACCAACACATGACGAACGATATGATTCTCACACCAAACTCAAAGTTCTCATAATTCCGGTTCAGAGTTGACATCCCAATGCTTTTCAATGTCTCAATTTAGATTTGACGATTAAATGGTCCTTCAGATTTAGTTTCTTAGGATTCCACTTTTTGGTGGGCAAGCTATTTCGTTCATGCTATGACTTTGGGCATCAAATTGAGCCTCTCAAATACTCTCCACGAAAAGAGCCTTTCTATCACATCTTTACATTGATACCTGCGAGTAGTCTCTCATATGGTCTTTCATGAATCTTGATTTCATATATTTCAGCTTGTAAAAGACCGCTTGCATGCACAGTGGTAGTTCCTATGGCAATCTAAACAGATGGCCCTGCAAATGAAATCATCATCGAAATCCCTGACATAAGTGGCATGTCAGTGATTATTGATGCATATTGGTGGACGATGTACGAATTGTATTTTACGATGGGGCTTAATTTCATTGGTTGATATACTTTGACTGGTGTTATAAAAGATTACTCCACCGAGGTCCATTCTTATAATCATCGACCGACCCTCATCCGTCCACTGCCTCGTTACCTTCACACTCGACAAATTGATGGATATCAAGAGATGGCTTAAGAAGCTTAATCACCTGTCGGCGAGCAATCCTTTTTTGTATTTGTAGATGAAACCGAATGGCGATTACCCCAGGAAATGTCATAACTGCTGGGACTGGCTCAAAGCCGTTTGCCACATCGTTGTTGTTGGATAGCAGCAACTTTCATAATCTTCCCAACGATACATATATTGGCTCGAAGGGGTCTAGAGGCGTTTTTCGAATTTGTGAGTGGAATCTAAGTTCAAGTAGTGCAAGAAACAATAAAGACCTGCCGAATTGAGAACCCTCTGATCACCTAACCAGCACCTCCTGTCGCAACAGTATCTCTTTGCAATAATACTTTTATCATATGTCCTTCTTTTCTTCTATATATCATTATTTTTCTGCTTATGCTTTCCTTCTGCTTCGTAACCTCTGGCGTTATGACTTATAGGATCGGCAATGGACTCGCGACAAAATCGTAAGACGTTCGTCAGCTTTCTTAATTCCTTTCCTTCATCCCCACCTCCACCTCCACCTTTAACTCATACCCCCGCTATCGCCAGTCGCAGAAAGGCTTGATGCTATAAGGAGAAAAGGTTGGCATTGTTGTGTGAAAGTGAAAATCTAGTTAATCCCATTCTTCTTTGCTAGTATACCTACTGGGGGATGATGTTAGATGAACAATTTCACAAACTTTATATGCAAATGCAAGGGTCAATTTTTGCAAGCCTCAAATGAAACTTTCTTTGTGTTGTGCTGGTAAAAATCATACATAAATACTGTTTCTGAATTGAGATATAGTTAAAGTTAAGTCTTGACAATTTACAAAGGTTCACTGTGCAGTAACAACAATCGAAAAAACATTATTCTAGCCACTAGTGGTAGTATGGTTAAGTAATAAAGAGGAAGTAGATTATGAATGCTAGTATTTAGAACCTGTAGCAACAGAGAAGTATACTAATCCCAATCATATCCCACAACCAAATCTGATACATTCCGAGATGAGATCGAGTCATCCAAATCTCATTGACCCATCCAGGAAAACATTTCGCCCCATCTATGCTTTCCTTCGCAACACCTTCCCAGCCAAGAAACCCTGTGTTACTTGCCCCAAAACCAATGACCACCTATCGACGCCAAAACATGAATCGTTATAAAATACTGCAAAGAGTATTACTTTTGGTTGGAATTGGATGCAACATGTGTCGCTCTATCGACGCTAGGTGCAATGATTGCACGGCGTTTGAACCAGGATTTCAAAAATAATGCCTATTCATGAAATATATCAGTATGGAAATCCAATTTTTGCTGACAAATGAATAAAACCATCTATGCTCACCAATACGCCAATTCCGATAAGAATATTTACACCTCGTGTCAAACGGGATAGAAAGTGGTCGTCAACGTTTGCATAATCATCAGAATACACGCCCCAAGCATGAATGCAAGCAAGAATGCCCAGTGCACCAAAAAAAGGGTAACAGAGGTATTCGTGATGGATTTTTCGTTCTCCTTGGGAGAATGAAGTATGACAGGACCAGCTATTTCTATAAGGCGGGTCATCAAAAGACTCTCAATCAAGAGTATTTTCGCGGAAGATGTCGCCCAAAGGAAACGTATGGCGAATTGTACGAACGCGTTGGCTAATTGTCTCATCAGTTGGAGAAACATCTGGATATCGGCGAGAGTGACAGAATCCGCCATGGTGTAGTAAGAGAAGATGAATAATGCCGAGAAGAGAACAACTGTTGGGGATCTCAAGAATCTGAGAAATCTGGTATTTGACTTCTTGAGGGAGTTGTAGGTGAAAGCGGTTGTTAAAATGGTAGCTAGCATTGCAGCTGCCCACAAAATTCTCATGCTCCACTCCATGATGCTTTATTTAGGTGGTTAAGGCTGACAACTTTATTGTGTCTGAGCTTTGCTGAATTCTCTCAGGTTTTTAGAAAGTTGGATGTGGGATTCTGAATAGACAAGCTGATGGATGTTAATGAAACGACAAGCAAAGTGATAATGAACTCCTATATAGAAAGAAGGGTACTGTCAGGTTAATAACCGAGAACCTTTTATGTTTATTACAGTAGCCTTAGAAGAGGTCCGAGTGCCTGAGAGACACTCTCTAGACACCTATCCCCTACTGCAATGAATTGGAACTATATTTTGCTCCCCTAATTCACTCTGCCCTTTTCAAAAACAACTTGTTACTACCTAGTATCTTTGACAATGGGTTGGTTCATCTAGGGTTTCAACACTGACATTTGCTTTGTTCCTTTCATGGTTCTTTGGTAAATCATACTTGATACCTTCGATTCATTCCCATTAGCAGATTCACTCCCATTAGCAAGCCGAGTACGTACGCTTGCGAGAAACTTAGGTTGACAGTACTATTGATGTTTACGCGAACTACTTGACTGTATACATACGGTAGATCACCTCCTACTCATTACATCAATTCGAGTAGTATTTAAGTGTTAATGAAATGGGATGATTGATGAATATATTGATTCTCATCACATGGATACTTCCATAATCATTAGAGAAGCCGTACTTCACACACTTGATTGTTTGAAACCAGAGATCTAGATTTATAGGACTAAAGATTTCGGCGATAAAACTCTTGCTATACACTCCAGTATAAAAGGATACTACAACCTCAGAGAAAATGAGGCTCTTTCGGTGTTAGGCGGGCTCGAGTCTTACTAGCTACCGGTATTTGATTGGCATGAACCACGAAATAAGGTTAATCTTAAGGTTAAATTTAAAGTTCTTGACGGCCGATTCTCCATGAATACCTACTATTCCGCCATTGAACAGTAAGTTTTCCGCTGGCCACTCCATACGAAGATTCTGTTGAGTATTATTGATTAACTTTATATCTATCTAGGGAGGTAACTAAGAGGCTTTCCCTGATACTTACAATGCCTCCTCCATTGAATGATTGGAACAAACCATTGGCACGTGGGTGGGTGCACGGATTAATATGACACTTTCCATCATTCCAAATTTGTAGCAAATTTCATTTTGTGATTGTTGTATATCAGGATCTACCACTTGATCATTTGGTCTGTAATCAATCATCACATTCAATTTCAAAGAGTCTGAGTCGATATTGCCAGATATATTGTTAAGTCAATTTTCGCAGTGTCAGATCAAACCGCACACCCACTGGTGATATGGGCCCCCGAGAAAGAGATTTTTACTTTACCCATCTATAAGACACCGCTCTCTAACGACATTTTCAGGGCTATCTTTGGACAAGAAATAGAGGAGGGGTGGACCAGGTAAATTTTGGGTATTTAGGGATTGAGATTTCTGTATTTTCATCAATCGCCACCTTCAGATGCACCCACATGCAGCATGAGACTCTGAATACACTTTCATCCAATACAACCTCCAGGCCAGATACCAGAGCCCAGTGAGAGGTTAAGGGAGAGGTCAAAGAGCCAAAATAGGACGAAGAGCTGCACACAAACACTGACGTTGACAAGATCACCTGAGTGTGGCTGCTAAATAAGGCTATGCTATATACGCCTGCATTGTCCAGTTTATGAACCCGGATATTCAATCGGATTCTACTTTTTGGTTGATTATTAGAAACACTAGATTATCAAGCCTTTTTGAATTGAGAGAGAGTGCGGGACAAGCTGAAGATGTCGCAGATATAGATGGAAATTGGGATCAATTCAAAGGCTGCTTTGAAGAGGATAGAAGCGAGTGCTGCTTATTCAAAGTTGGACAGATCGGTATGTGTATGTTTGGAATTATATGAATCAATATTACTAACTTTAATTTCAGGTAATTTTGTCCAGAAGATGGTGAACAGGAAATGAAATGTTTGAAGAAGGACAAATATTGTGAGCAAAAAAAATACTATCTGATCACGTGATATTCTGTTGCTTCTGTTGATGGGAGGTATTTATAGACCTTATTTGTGGAGTTTAAAATCAATCACTCATATTCCACCTTCTTGTTTGATCAATGGGTTTGTTACGTGTGAGCTTTCATAGCCTTTATTTCTACCTGTTCTGCCTGCTTTATATAGTCTATAAGACCGTGTCTGCGGTATGTACGAAGGGTTGCTCTATGATTTCAACCACTTTATAACCTGTTATAATATACACTCATTGATCGTTCAGGGTCATATTACCGGGTCATACTAAGGTTCTGAGGAGATTAAGGCTTGCTTCAGGGAATCATATAGTTCATTGAGACGATTCAAGATGATAATTTCCATGCGTCCCAATTAAAGCAAGAATAGTATGTAGATGTTGCAGCCAACTCTGTACTTGAAGCAATCATACTCTGACTTAGACGTCGAATGAAGTAACGACTACGTTCTGAAGATCTGGATCAGCTATTAACAACAGCCTGCCATCCTAAGTAGCTAAATTGTGTTATTTGAATAGGTCTTTAGACTCCGTCCGCTAATATTTCAAAGCATCATACCCTAAATTGTATAACTGGACCATAGACATTGAGATATGCCCATTGCCCATTTGCATTCTCGAATGGTTCTCGGTGATCCGTGCCGTGCTCGGATTTCTCAATTCATCAAGAGGGAGAGTCTTGCACGCGCACGCAATGCGGAGTACCCCGGAGTACCCCAGATCATCTCGATCACTAACTTTTCCTTCTTAGTCTTTAGCTCAAGGAGATCCATCAAAAGGTAGGTACATTTGTCACTAGTACAAGCTCCACTGGAGACCACCATACCTTTACTAAAGGCAGGTGTGCATCCAGCAGTCTCGTTGAAGCCACCCGAATCTATGACACCAATCTTCCCCAATGAATTTAGAGTTTGCCGACTTTGCCGAGTGTAGATATCATCGCATTTCATCTCAACTTGAGAGGAAATGAGACTGTTCTTCAAAATCTATCAGTCCCGCAATAGCCCACCAGAACACTGCGAGGGGTAAAACCTGGGGATGTTTAGTTGATACAAGGATGCTTCAAAATTTGCGTTACATTTCAATACTGACTCGTATTTTCCAGCTCCACTGATTTTTCTGCAAGTCGCCGTGTCAGGTAATTGATTTCATGGGTTTGAGGGTTTCCCCAGATAATTTCATCCTGGCCGATTGGAAATTTGTGGAGAAGTTTGGAGAGGAAAATTAAAGAGTAATCACAACTATTGAACTTTCCTAAGTTGAAATACAAGAGAACGTGTTGTTTGTCAGTAGATGAATTCTCAGGCACTTCCCGTAAACCGAATGGAGAATAGTGGCTCCTCGGCAGTTCATTGGTCGTTTTCCTTAAACTCACGCAGCTTCAGTTGTTTTCGTTTGACATCGAACTGACGTAGTTTTTGCGTTATTTTCGTTGTTCCGTCGTCATCTAGGATTCCCCTGATGGATTCATGTTAACGAAAATAGGTGACACGGAACGCTGACAACAACTGACACCCTTTTTAGCATCAATATGTGCATGTGAAATTCGAATACCTGAGCACGAAGCACATGCCGAAAGACCCATTTATCCCTGAGAAGTTAATGTGAGTGTCTTGATTGTTTGAATACTCATCATGTATAATGATGCTGAAACGTTGACAAGTACCTCTGTTGAAATTTCAAATGCATATGCAATGCAGGTTCTGGGTATATTGGGTCCTGAAAAGCCCGCTTTCTTCCCATTATGTCTCAACGTGGGAGTGAGTTGGTGGGCCAAAAAGCACGTTCACATGTCAAACCATGGAGTATAGTTTCAAAAAACAATGGGGAGGGGGAAATGTGAGAGAAAGTGTTCATAAACAAGAAAAGAAAGCAACTTGCTTGTGTAACTCGTGAAAACATAAGCCGCAACAACTTTTGATAATTCATCTACCGATACTTCCTTGGCAAAATGTAACTAATCAAAACATCCTCAGGGAACGGCGTTGTTTTTCGGCCAAATTCGATAGTTAGGAAACGGTGTCGAATAGTTCATTCGGATTGGAGGATTTCTTACGGATGTGAGAAATATTTGTGATTTGAAGGAATTCCTTATCAATGTACTTAATCGATACGATGGCTCTCTGTACATTGGGGCTATTTCATCTCTTTTCACTGGTCAAATAGACGAGTGCGTATGTAAAGCGCTCACCGATGAAGTTTAGCTTGAGGCTGGCGAAATGTTGGTTGGTTGGATAGATGGAAAATACTTTTCTTTCCGTATCCACTTCCTTTGGCAAAAGCGATAGAGACGATTGAAAACAATGATTGAGTCTGAGAATTTGGCTTTCACGGACAAATCCCATGGTAAGAAAAGCACGGGTTACGACTTTGAACACGTTCTTCTTTTACCGTACAGAGCACAATCTTTGGAACTCTCTACTCTGTAATGCAAAGCTATATGGTATGTTTCATTACCACCTACTCATTCTACCCAAATGAGGGGCGTATCGATGCTCCTCCCGAAGGATTCATCAAAAGAGATTATAGATCTGTTTTAATAGCGCCAATCGATCTGATAAGGATACACATTTTCTATAGCGGCAATCGATTGGATTTTTTCCCCCCAAAAATCTCAATATGCTCAACCGCCACGAAGCACAAAGTGATTTCAACTAACGATTCATGACCGATGATGCGAGCATCTCGGCCTCATACATGGCTGTGTTAGGTAGGTGGCCGTGCAAATGAATTGTCTCCACCGTTGTTCGTTGCCTTCAAAGCCTTGGAAACAGGTACATACGAAGTTACGAAGTAGAGTGGATTGTCTGAATGGCATCAATTTCCCTGCAATTTAGAAACTACTTGATAACGAGTGTTGCCTCGGGTAGAGAATCGAGATTGAATCTGACTGTACAGTATACGAAGTACGCTCTCATCGGCACAAATTACACAGCAAGTTCTTCCTTTCTCAATTCTTTTACGTGGTTAAGTGGAACTTTGAAGGGGCCTAGACAGAATAATGTTATCTCCCCACCCCCTCCATCTCCATCCATCCCACCAACTCATACTTTGCACGCCTTCCAAAATTGGGTTTAGTGGAACTATGTATGCACAACTGCGTCATAATTATCACCCCTAGATCCAAGACTTTTTCCTTATCAGCAAAATATGTAGATGAAACGTATTCGGGTTTGCTCCTAACCAAACAAGTTAACAACATCATCAATTAAGCATTCAAAGTTTCGGTCCATGTAATAGTCGACGGTAAAAGTCGGAGACATTTTCACAAGGATATCAAGGCAAATGCAAATGCAAATGCAATTCTGTACAAGAGTGTAGACCACCGAGCCGATCCTTCTAGGACGGGGACCGGTTGATTTGAAGAGATGAAAAAACCCCCCTAGACACCCGAGCACCCCAAGCAATACCATTGTGCTTTACTATTCGACAACATCAGATATAGACAGGGTCTACAGCAGTGGGGGCGAACCTTGCGTACCCTAATAGTTGGGGGATCCACATAATGAAATCCCGATCAATATTGACCAGGTAACAAGCATGAAGGCAGGCACGATGGAGCAAGATGTAGCTCGATGTCATACTAACAAAAAGCGGTTTCAGCAATTCACTGTCATGTTCAGCTTTTCCCACGATGAAGTTGATAATCATCATCATTGAAGAGATATTCAAGGCTAAAAGATACTCCACTTAGTCTAAGGCCCGAACATACTTAGAGAGTAGTTTCCTCTCTAGTCCAGAGACGGACCTACTTTATTTGAATCAAGACATTTGCCTTTCTGCTTCTTTAAAACTAAAAGATTCCCCCCTCTTAAATTTGGTTGATCACTATCAACTTATCTCTCAACTTGTTTTCGTCTATATTCTTGATATATCTTGTCTAGGATCGTTCAATTCTCCGGTCACATCAACCGTTTAACACTTCAAGGTGTCTGATTATTGAATAAGATTTAAGCGCATCTTACCTGACAATCATAACCCTTCCTGGTCAAACGTTTCAGGCCAGCATAGCATATTCGACCCACAGATTCATTGCTCCTACGCAAATAAGAGAAGCGCGCGCAGTTAACCGCAGTTTCTTGATCGAAACAACAAACGGGCGAAGCAATTCCCGTTACCCGAAAGTCAATCGCTGACTGTTCCTGCCAACTTACTCCAATTTTGTACTACGCTTATATCTACTTAAAATGGCGCCTTCTTCCACCCTCAAACCTTCTGCAGTTGCCAGACCCAGACCTGGAATTCGCAGACTTTCAAGTATGACTACCAACGCAGTAGAAGTTTCAACCGGTGGACCGGTCGTCGTTGTTCCAGAAAGATTAATGAGAGAACCTTTATCTCGAGGAACTTCATACCAAGGTGGAAACTTTGCAGCTTCATTGGAAAATGCCAGAAACGAACTCAGTGCTATGAACCTTGAGGAAGAGGAATCTTCGTCGAGTTCCCCAGACTCACCGGCAACTCCACTCACCCCTGCCGATGTCCCCACCACTGATTCTTTTGCTTACGCCTTTGATATCGATGGTGTTCTCATTCGTGGTGGTAAACCAATTCCAGAAGCTATCGAAGCTATGAGAATGTTGAATGGAGAGAATGAATATGGTATTAGAATGTATGTTGCTTTCAATAAATAGTGTGAAGAGCCCCTTGCTGACACGTCCCTAGTCCATACATATTCTTGACAAATGGAGGTGGAAAGACTGAAGCAGAAAGATGTATTGATCTTTCAAGACAACTGGACATTGAAGTGTCGCCTTCACAGTTCATTTGCGGTACGTACCCATGCCTCATGCTGGAATCCTTCATTTGAAGGATTCGTCGAAATGTACTTGCAACTCAAATACTAATTCTCTCTAGGTCACACTCCTATGAGAGAAATGGTTGAAAAATACGAAACTGTTCTTGTAATTGGAGGTGAGGGTGAAAAATGCAGGCAAGTCGCCGAAGGTTACGGATTCCGTGATGTCATCACTCCAGGTGATATCATCAAAGACAACGAACATACCACTCCATTCCGCAAGCTCACGACCGAAGAATTGAAGAATTCACGTGGTGGTCGTGATTATAGCAAAACAAAAATCGAAGCCATATTCGTCTTCGCCGATAGTCGTGATTGGGCTAGCGACGTTCAAATTATGCTCGATCTTGCCATGTCCAAAGGAGGATACATTGGTACCCTTTCTGAAACTTTCGATGAGGGACCACCAATCTACTTCTCCCACAGCGATATTGTCTGGTCAGCTGCTCACGAAAATGTTCGTCTCGGTATGGGCGCTTTACGAAAAATGACCGAAATGCTTTTCAGAGACCTCACCAAGGGTAAAGAGCTAGAAACCATCGCTTTCGGAAAGCCTCAAATTGGAACCTTTGAATTTGCTACCAGGTTGTTACAGAAATGGCGCAAGGACGAACATCGCTGCAACCGTCCTCCCGAGACTGTTTACTTCGTCGGCGATACTCCAGAGTCCGATATAAGAGGTACTAATCAATTCAACGAGAAGTCTAAGAATGATTGGTATTCGATCTTAGTACGAACTGGAGTGTACCAAGAGGGAACTGAGCCAGCATACAAACCTAGAGTGACCGTGGATACCGTACTGGATGCGGTCAAACATGGAATCGAAAGGGAGTTCAAGAAGAAGATAAAGGAGAACAACCCAAGAGGATTGCCGCTCAATAGCTTGGGTGGATTGAGCCTCGATGGAAAACCAACGATGGGAGGCATACCACCCAAGATTTTGGAGGTTCCCAGTCAGGGTGTTAGCGAGACAGCCACTCCCGAGGCTACCGATTGATAAATGTGCATTCATTGCCTGCGATTGATCTATACCTACATTCATTATGTAAAAAAAAGTCTTCTTGGGTTATTTCTACTGGTGTTATGATGGAACAAAAAATATTATGATGGATGGATTAAATGGGTATTGGATTGATGGAGTCTTGGACCAATTGGGGAGGGCGTTCAATGAGACCACAATATCCTGAAAGCGATACATAAATTTTCCTTGAAGAATTGCAGGAACGAAATATATAAATAAGGGGTGGATGAAAGATGGGTAGAAATGATAGAATTTCGATCAATAGCGAGATCAGTTAATTGAATACCTTTATTCTTACAAAGTTCTTTGCTCTAATCCAATGCCGAATATTCACTTTTTTAATCAAGTTCCAATGATGAATATATAGGTATAAAGAGCTTCTCGTGCTCTTGCTCGGAAGCAAGATGAAAGTTCATCAAGGAGAATGGATGATTTAGAAGTGGAGAGTTGCGCAGAGTACCAAGAGAACCATTTAGTCATGAACTCGGAGGCTATGATATAGCCCATTTCGAGCTAGAACGATAAGTAATTGATATGTGTCAATCTATCAAATGGTTTGAATTGAGGCCAAGGGCTTTTTACGCTATACTGAGACTCCACGAATGAACTAGCGCTAATGAAAGCCCGATGAATTATGGTTATGGGCAATGTCCAATAACAAATAAATTTATCCATCTCCTTTGTAGCATTACTTTTGATACAAGTTTTTGTTTTTCTACAGAGAAAATAATATTTTGAAGAAGAGGGAACCCAGACTCTTTCATTTTATCTACTATAGAAAGTGTGAGTCGAATGGCGCTGCGAGCAACGATATAATCCAGGGGATCGGACAAGATTCCAAAATCAACTTTCGGCTTGTCGTGTGGATTTGACGACGCCAAGCGGACCGTTCCATTGGATTTTGGCTGGAGAATCGTGGCTAGAACGCAGAATATGGGGGTTTTAGAGAACACGTTTTTGAATTCCGGTTCGTCGAAATTATCCATTCCACTCGTGGAAAGTGGCATGAGCTCAATGTCGGGGATGTGACTTTGAGAATCAGAAGATTTCGTCGAAGCTTCTCGACAAGTCCAGTACTATCTTCTCTGATCATTCCAGAGCGAACATAAGGAGCTAAGGTCTGAACGGGAATGCTGAAGAGGCCAACTTGGAAGAAGATGTATTTGAAAAGTTCAAGTGCGATTTTTAGGGGGCTGGTTGCTATAGAAAGTAGTGATTCAGCTGCCGGTACCTCCCAAGCGACAGGGATACTATAGTGGTCAGTCTGTATCATAGTAGATTAGTAAGTATACACTACTGATGAGAATGACCCGAAGCATACCAACGTAGATCCGACCCCCGGTAGGTCATGCACCACTTTGATACCATGTTCTTCTAAACTCTCACGAGGCCCAGTACCACTATGCGATCAGCATGTTAGTTTTCCCTTCCTTCATCATTTTTATTCCTTCTATTTCTCCTTCATGTATGATAGAATCGGGGCAAAGAAGGAAACACACTTGAGCATAAGCACTTGCGGTGAGCCTATAGCACTCGAGCACACAATGTCTTCTTTGTTAACCTTTACTGAATAAGTGTTTTCAAATTTTCGATCTGAGGATTAAAGAGTATCTTTTCAGTACGCGAAAGCCCCTTTTCCTGCGTAAATACAATACGAGAGACAAGAGTGTTGGTGCAAATCGTGAGGTTTCGTCTTTCCAATGCAATCTTCTTGGGAAGAAACGCTTCAAGACTGGATACACGCTCTCTGCGCTTACTAAGAGTAAGAGAGTGTGTTGCGACTCCTTCTGGGGGAGCACCCGGCGCATTGCAATCTGGGATAGCGATGAACCCCATCGATTTGGCACAATCAGTGAAACTACCGAAAATCAGAAGTGGGATCATGATCAGAGGGTTTCAAAGGAATCTAACGCTCGGTAAGCTTGGAATAGCCAGTTGAAGTAAGTGAATGTTTGAGTGATCCATGGTCCTTTAGAATGCATAATTTATTAGTATTAGAAAAGAACAAATGGTGTGTTTGAGCTTACCCACCTGTGTTTCCATGATAAGTTGAATCCTGGTAGTCAAGGGAGGTCTCGCTCTTGACAAAATAAGGCAGTAATTTCTCATAGCTCCACTCAGAATGGCCCAAAGATGCCCATGCATCATAGTCAGCAGCCGTCCCGCGTGTATAAATCATACTATTAATTCTGGAAGTGCCGCCCAAAACCTCGCCACGGAATACTCCGCTCCGACGATTATCACAATATTTCATGGGTTCGGATTTCCATCTCGTAGCACCGAAGGTTGGACGAGTCGGATCGGAAGAAATAAGAGGATTGCGGGATAGCCATGTGTCATTTGCAGGACCGCACTCGAGGACAAGAACGGAGATTTTGGGATTTTCGCTCAATCGAGAAGCTAATGTACACCCCGCGGTGCCCCCTGAAACCACCACAGACGTTAGCTGGGAGACCCATAGTGAATTGGGAAACTGAGAAAATGGTAGAAAAGACGCACCTCAACTACGACAAAATCATATGTTTTGGAATCAACCTGTGCCGGATGGCATTCTGGGTACTTTTTGCCTAACGGCCACCACATGTTGATGAGCGGAAGCAATTGGGAAATACTGGAGATCTGCTATAATAGATACAAGAAATAAACTTGATGAAAAGGATCTTGCGGATCAAAAGATCATTCAAATGGTAGGTTTGCTTGACAGTTATTGATGTAAAACAGATGCATAAGTAGGCTAAATAGACAATGCAGCTACGTATCTCCTCCTAACAATTCCAAAAACATGTACATATAATGCAGAGGTGTGGCGATGTCGGTTATGCAGAATTGAGCCTTGATTTTCAATATTTGTATTCAATAACTGGGTATTTGTAGGATGTGCAGGTTGCGGCGCTGCAAATTGCGGCACATGTTTTCCATATAGTAAGTACCTGGCAATCAAAAAACAAATTCATTACATAACCTAAATAAGTAATAGTGGACCCTATTTTATATCCAGTATGTTGTTCGAGAACAAATGTAACCGAGACTCTTGAACATCGCAATATATCTGCGTGAAGCTTGATTATTCTGACGAGAATGTGTGAAGTTCTTTCTCCCGAGGCATGTTGCGGGTCCCTCATTCATGTCTAGCTTTACTTATGAAGAAGTATCTTGCGCAAAGATACCCTGAACGAAATTACTGCTGTTCAGCCGTCAAAACTTTTCGCTTTCTGGCTCCAATTGCTTTAGTCAGCCGTATGAAAGCGAATGGTTAGAAAGTGACAAAAAAACCTTAAGGACACCTAATATGTCTTGAGGTTCGCTGGTTCGCTCTTAATTTTCTCTTGTAGGGGATAGATTTTAACATTGTTTGAGAGACCATTGAAACATTGATCAAGATCTGTCTGTATCTGCTCTCCTAAATGCCAGCATAATACTATAGCCTGCAGGATGTTCTATAAAACCTTCCACTTGCTCTATCTTCGTCTCCGGAACTACTACACTCTGAAATTCCTTGAAAACTGCTACGATTACCGCTTTCATCACTACCTTTTTGTCAGAAAATTTTCTCAAGTCTCGGTAATGAATTCCTTCACTTAGGAGATTTCACTTACTACGAATAGCGAAATGGTTCCCAATACACATTCTCCCTCCACTACCAAAAGCCCAGTGCCATCGAAGCATTTGTTTCTTTGCCTCTGGAGACGCATCCAACCATCTATCTGGATCCCACTTCAGAGGATCGGGGAAAACGTCCGAGTTTCTGTGTAAAGTATATGCAGATGCACTAACAGTAACACCGCCCGGTACCGAGTATTTTCAAAACATAGCGCCCTTTTCCGGAACTTGACGAGTAAATGCTCCTAGACCAGCAGGATACAGTCGTAGTGTTTCCATAAGTATAGCATTTAGTAACGGCAATGAATCGATTTGTTGCGAAGGCGTTGTGTCCAAATTCACAGAAAGTAGTTCTGTCTGGAGACGCGAGATGATAGTTGTATGACGAGCGAGCTCGGACATCAAATAACTTACCGTGATAGATAATCCTTCATATGAAGCTGCGATATGATCTAGCATCTCTGCAGCAACCACTGTGTCTAATTGCTCAGTAGAAACGGTTTCCGAAACCTCAAGCTTCTGACGTAGTTGTCCATAAACGGTTGGATATGATTCTATCTCGTTAGTGTCTTCAGATTGAAGAGTGTCTTGTGCTCGGTTGGCCATTGAGAGAATGAATCCTTCCATCGCTTGGGAAGCAGAAGCTATTCCTTCATCCAACGGACTCATGCCGAATCGACCCATCCATTTCGTAAGATTGGGAACATCGAGTCTCCAAAACAGCCCACCAAGACCTAGCTCAAAATTTCGTAGAACCAACTTCTTGTCGGGATCTTCAACAAGATTCGAGGCGTTCTTGAGACCAAAGAAGTATGCGCTCGTGAGATCCATAAAGAGTGCTTTGTTTTCTTGAAATATATTCACTGGTGTGCCTGTTTCCGCCCAAACACGCATCCGATGAATAAACCTGTTGTAGGTAATATTCCTCAAGGTCTCCGTCAAGGCCTCGGACGCCTGGATAAAAGAATTGGAGTAGACATGAGACAACATGCGTTTGCGTTCAGTATGTACTGGTGCCTCCTTCATAGAAAACAAAACGCTGTGACTGAACATGGAGACAAGTCAAAACAATATTCAAAAGTAAAGCATTAAGAGGAATATGATTACATACCCATAATTCAAGAACATCGAATACCATTCCCCCTTCTCGAATCCACCACCATAGACCGTCTTAACACCATCTTCAAGGCAATTGATACTCAATTCTCTTGGTGCAATTTTAATAACAGGACCGTACTTTCTGTGAGCAGCATACCGGGCTTTGTGCTCAGTGTCATTTGCTCGATGCCAAAATAACCATAACTTTGAATATAGCGTCGTGAAGTGTGCATTGGGAATTTGAGATAAAGGTGAGAGGATAGCGGTTTGCAGATGCTTGATGAGCCATATACATGATGCTACAGTTACAACTGTATAAGTTATGAGAGGTAACATGATATATGTGTAACTTTTAGTTGAGCAATGATAAGTTGCCTAACTCACGGTTCATAGAACCAAATGGGAAAATTGGCGATGGTGAGGGGTTTAAAGAACTATATGCTTCACAATAAACCTTGCATCTGGCAGCATTGCAGTAGCACGACTTTGTAGGTCTGCCGTTCTGGCACTTCGCTACGCTGGTTCTCATCAATTGGCAAATCATAGATCTTGCGATCGATCATCCCGTTGTAGCGCAGCTGCATTCTATTGTAACACAGCTGTGAAATTATCGGTCATGATTCCCATGTTGGTGATTGATGCATAGTGAACCAATCAGAACTTCATTTGCCACGGGAGATAATGCTCAATGGAGGTATGAAGATCCGCGCTGTTCTTTTTTTCCATGATCAGATGCAGATGTCTTCAGCCACAATGCAATTGTATGTGACCATGAATTGCATATTTCGTGGCAGCCAATCAAACGCCGTTATAAATCAAACTGTAGGTTGCATTATGGCATGGTGGAGAGAACATTATTATACCCAAAGAGGAATTTTCACATTGGTGATTAAGATTCAATTATTGACTTTTAGCTACAATTTCTATGTACAAAGATTCCCAAAGTTTGGATTGTTTAGATGAGCGGAGATTTCCAGATAAAACCATCTGAATCATCCAAGCAGATAGAGTTCATTTAAGCCCTCCAAGTGTTTTGGATGTTCTAACTTGTTCAAAAGCTTCAACTCATTTGAATCATTGAATGACATGGATGCACCAAGATATCACAATCAAGCGTGCTTTTCAATACTGTCGCCCCTGTCTCCAGCCCTCATAGATGAGGTAGGACTGTAGTGATGATTGTTTTCCTGGGCCAAGTTCTCATACAATTTTGGCCTCTCAACATCCATCCTTAAGACATGTCGCCTGATGGGATAAGTAAATTGACTCCATCCATATGCGGCGTGCTTTCTCGTAGGAACGTTGAAAACTTGGTCCAATTCTTCCAGTGTTTTATTTTTAGTCTCTGGGACGAAGAGGAGGGTAAGAAAGAAGCCAACAACGTTGAAACCGGCGTAGAAAGAGAAAGCGCCTTGGGCCTTAAAGGCTCTCAGCATTGATGGCCATGTAATGGCGAGGACAAAGTTGAAGAACCAAGTGGTTGCAGTTGCCAAGGACATTCCTAGTGAACGAACATGGAGAGGATAGGCCTAATGATTTGTTAGGGTGAGGCTATTTATATACAACAAAGTAACTTCCTTACCTCTGCGGAGTATGTAAAGGGAACAGGCCCGGCTCCCGGGCTGTAGGCCAAACAAAAGAGATAGATGCCTAGAGCTACGATGGCAATGCGAGTAGTTCCCTCGGGAATAAGAAAGCTCCAGCCGGTCATGAACAGAAAGACTGACATGAGCGGGAAGGTAAATAGTAGAAGCCATCGTCGACCGAACTTGTCGATTGTCCAAATTGCAGGAAGCGCTCCGAGGAAGTTAAGCATGCCGAAACCCAAGGACGCACATAGAGCATTGACTTCTGAAAAGCCAGCGTCAACGAAAATTACGGATGAATAATAGGCGATCACGTTGATGCCACAGAACTAATACGTATATTAGCCATCATGTTCAATGTCTTTTTAATGTGAAGGGTCACGAAGATTGGAAGCGGGGGAAAGAGATATGCATCTCCCCTTTTCATCACTATGAGCTAACCGATAATTACGTGTTTCAAGCAATTGAAGCTGGGCATATAACCTACCTGCTGCATAAACATTGTGATCTCTGACGCAACCATTGCTCTTCTAATCCGAGGCACTGTGAACAATTGCTTGATATGATTTTGTCCAGAACCCATGTTATTCTCAGCTTCGAGAAGCATGTGCATCTGGAAAACATCACGTGCTGCCTGGACCTTGGTGTGTCTGATTCTGCACATTGCTTGATATGCTTCTTGGTGTCTCCCTTTACCCATGTACCAGCGAGGCGACTCAGGGCAATAGAAAACAAAGAAACAAACGAAGAGAGCAGGAACTCCGGCAGATCCCATCATTAGTCTCCAATTAAGTCCATGGATATTAGATGCCGTATCGGGAACATAGTAGAAGGCTAGATCAAATGCAAAGCCTAACATAATACCAAAAGCAGTAAATACTTGCCATTGCATTGCCATAGCGCCACGGATTGATGCTGGAGAGGTCTCACAGGCATATACGGGTACAGTGGCTGACCTAGGTAACGTTAGCATCGATATCAGAGATGGCTAGGAAGGTATTCAATAGTGAGGAGTGCCCTGGGTTTGCTGATATCATGAAAGACAAGACAGGTAACAATACATACTTTGCACCAAGACCTATTCCGAGCATGAACCTAGTATCAAATATTAGAGATTGTCAACTTTTTTAGAAAATTTAGGGGTTTCTCTTAAATACCTAGCAATAAACATGTGCCACCAGGTGTTGGTGAATGCCTGCCAGAAGCAGGTCAGTGCGGAGATCAAACAAGTGACGAAGATGGTGCCTCTACGACCCCACTACGAAGAGTCAGTATTGCCTATCGAAGAATATTTTGGTGGGAAACGAGGATTAAGAAGAAAAGAACTGCACTTAGCAGTAAAAGGCGTGTATATGGCTTACCCAATTGTTAAATGGAACGGTCAGCCAGCAGCCAGCAATTGCACAACCGAGATATCTTTAAGAGTCTGAAGTTAGTGATGGCTTGGGCAGCTATAGTAGGGACTAGAACCTCGATAGGAACTTAGAAATTGAGTACGTACGGGGCACCATTTGTGATACCTAACAGCCATGGGTCTAAAGAACTGTTTTCATCATCAATTCCAAACAAACGGGCGTAGAATATCTGCGCTCCATTTACGACACTCTCGTCTACTCCTTGAACGGCTGCGCAAACTGAACAAAGCAAAATAACTTTGATGAAAAGCGATGGCAGAGACCATTTACTTGTTCTTTCTTTGTCCAGATAATCTATCTCGTCCCTGGAAAGTTCGTTCCTGGCTCGAACACTACCCGAATCTTTTGCAAGTAATGCTCCGGCCTTGAATGCGGAAATATTGACAGAGTCGTTGAGCCCATGTTTTCGAGCGTAAGCCTCGGCAAGTCCTTCTAATTCATTCTCATCATATGATGCTAAAGGATCGTTTAAGATTCTATTTGTGGCTGCAAGACGTTCGGCGGCAGTGGTTTGCTCGAGATGTTGTGAAGAGGAAACCCTGTCTTCAGGCTGCTCCTTTCGATCAGAGCTTGTAGTAGAAACCATAATGAAATGGGGGTTTTTGACATACAAGAGTGAAGAGAAGTGAAATAGGAGGAGATACAAACTTCTTATTTATAGGGAATACTGGAAGCATATACTAAGTCGTGCGTAGTATGCTATACTTATTACTAGCTGCACGAGGATGACATCGACATAGACGATCGAATAATTTGGACCATAGATAACTTTCAAAGTCGGATGATTTGAGTTTGGTGATGGGGTTAGTAGCTCAGTAGAATCCCCATAAGCAAGGAAGTGGATGACTATTGCAGAGAATATTCGAACAACTAGTTCGCCTTGATATCATTTCCACTTGGAAACTACTTAGTAGCTAGGTAGAAATATGGAAAACTAATTTGCTTATCAAATATGAATGCCGTGGCTTCTTGTTTGTTTGCTTAGGGTGTAGATCATTTTTGATCAACTATGGAAAATCGGTCCACAGAAGATCTACAATCGTAGCTTGATAGCTTCACCTCTTAAGGTCCACCGATTATCAGAGTTAAATGGCTAGTACGAATGTTGGATACTTCTGTCACCTTGGCAGGTTGAGCTGGATGATGGATGGGAATACCTAGTATATACATGAGATTATGCACATGTCAGTTCTCATTTCGTATGCCTAGTTAGCTACTGTTGAGGCTCCGTTGGAAACCCAATTTGGAGAAGAATCTCTTTTCCGTCATAGTTCTACATACAGGTGATGTTGAAAACGACCGTCTTATGTAAGCAATCAACCAATTCTTGGCCTAGCCTCGTCAATTACTCCGCGTTACATAAAAACGTCAACTAGACGACTCCAAAGTCCAGACCATTTAACAAACGTTCAAGCTATACTAGGTAGTGTATAGTAAGTAACAATGTTCAGCACTAATTTACCCAAGTTTCTATCCTAATTAACACGTTGGTAGTTTGTCGACTATTGCCTTTTCGATATCGATATACTGCTTGGCGTGTCGCTCGCGCGTCATTGCTGTTAAGGTTATACTCCGTAGGAATTAGGCTAAGTACTGTCGTTCTGATGATCAGGATGAATGACAAATTGTCGTCAACGATTGAGATATGCAACAAAGTGTTTTGATTTAAGTACTTGGCTCAATTGATAGGGCATACCTCGTCTTCTCACATGATCCAAACCCATGGGGTTGAAGAAAATGGATAGAACATTGGCAGTACTTATTGGCCAACGGTCTCTGGAGGTTAAATTTGCAAGACCTCGAGGTTCACTAAAGTTGGAATACCGAAGTCAAATTGGAGCATTAACTTATTTCCAGCAAAGACCCACAAAGTCACCGCACATCGAGGCAACCACCGGTACAAGATGGGATGGAAACCTTCCACTCAAACATATCTCGAACAAACTCAACTATTAACTCTCTCGAATACGGCTGGATACTTTTTATCCACAATTTCTAATACCTCTTTCCAAACTTGCACCTGCATGTTTTGGCCCTCGTCTCCAAAGATGTTATGCTCAACAGAACTACATATCTTCTTAGCTTACATACGATCACGGGGGTTGTATAGAACCTACTTCTTATACTTTTCCTCCGTCTCATAATTTGTGTAATATGAGCCATGTTCCGATGAAGGAGTGAGAGCCGCAAGGACGTAAGTTCGAGCACCACCTTCAGTAGTCTTGCAAGCAAGACCCATCCACAAGTTGATCATTATACCCATTGCTACACCGGTATTGTACTCTCGTCCAAGGTCTGATTTTACCATCCCTAGAACGAATTAGAATCGAAAGTCATCACTCTGAACTAGGTCAAGGGGATAATAACCTGGACAAATTGAGTTCACAATGACCTTGTGCCTTGATTGATATTAGTACATACTATGTGATTACAAATTCAAGGGGTGGGCGTGAGGGGAACATTTCATACTTTCCATCAGCGCTCAGTGCTAACTTGGCGATTTCATTGACCGCATACTGTTGGAGCAATTTGGCTAGAGCATAACCACTTTGCCCGTCCTTCCAGTTCTCCTTCGCGCTCCAATATTTGAGCACATTATTTTTCGGCCACTTGGAGATGTCGATGTTCCTATCAAGACCACCTGAAAGTTCCATGTTAGTCAAACCTATTCAAGAATCCAAGCGGGTTTCTTTGTAGAGTCGATCGACGTGGACCCATCAAGGTACCAGTGTCTCGATGTTACTTACTTGTTACTATGCCCAAATGAGCATTTCCTCTTCCAACTTCTTTCATCCAAGGCAGTAGTAGTAACGCCAAGAAAGAAGTTCCAAGAACGCTTATCTCAATCATGGTTTCATATCCTTCCTTGCCTAATTTGTGCTTAGTGGAAATAGCTCCAGCATTCAAACAAACGAAATCGATCTCTTGAATATCCCTTGTTACCTTCCCTGCGAAGTCATTTATAGTTTCAAAGGTGCTCATATCTAACCTGGAGTCTCTGGTTAGTGTATGAATCAAGATATAATTATAACGACAATATCAAGCTGTCCAATAATCTGCAATAACCCGTTGTATGCCATCTTTCAACATATGAAAGCCCGTAGACATTCAAAACAATTCTATATTCCAGCTGATCCGAATATTTAATGATTTTCAGAAATCACAAACCTTCTATTAGTTGTTATTATGTTAATATATATAAATGAATTATACTTACTCCATGCATCTTACAATGTTTTTTCCTATCGTGCTCGTCTCATCTTCTATTTTAGCCTTTACCAGTTCCCCTTTCGCAAGCGATCTTCCAGTTATGATCACAGATTTTGCACCCAGATTGACAAAATGTACTGCAGTTGCATAACCAATTCCTGATGTTGCACCAGTAATAAGAATAGATTTTCCTAAAAAGGTATTGGGTGCTGGAAGGGAGGGAAGGTTGAACTTGTTGTTCCAGATAATTGAAAGAATAGATGACATTCTGAAGGATTCTTGAGATAATGATTGGACCATAAATGACTTGGATTATTAAGAGGCAGTACAGCTTTGATCACATTCTAAATTAAAGTCGGACATATAAGATGCTCTCGGAGACTTTGGCCTCAGAGCATGGGTAATGGAGGAACATCACGCCGACTGGATTTCTAATCCTCACATGAATCATTTCGATATAAGCCGAAGTTGGGATGTGAAGAACGCTCCAGGAATTCGAAACTATCCCAATAATGACATTTGCATGGTTTTCAAAGCAATATAGAAGAACTCATATGCTACCATCCCAAAACTATAGCCTCGTCAACGAGCCACAGAATCGACAAGCTATTCTACATTATTGTTATATAGAGGTCAAGCGAAGGATGAGTGGAGTACGAAACCATTGCCTAGAGACGCGAATTTTGATCACTTCTATATTATCTTTAATAACTTGATTATTCTTCTTGAATATTATATACAACAAAGCTAATGATTCTTCTAATCTTCATAACTTTATATAATTCATTTATAATTGATTTTTCATTCAGTTTAATTCAAAAGATTTCAAAAGAGACTTGAGTGGTCAGATTCCGCCGCTTTTTTCTCCGAATAGACAGCCTTGCTTGCATGCTAGCCTCGTCTAAAGAATTTCCGCTAGGCTGGCTCTCGCAAAGAAATATTGCACAACATCGTGAACAATCCAATTACCTCACAACCTCTTCCCAGATTTCCAATTTGGTCGCTTCTGAAGAGTTCTAGATCCAAAATGCCACCTTCTTCTACACAGCCTCTTTTACTTTCGCCCGCCGAACTCTCTTACCTCCACACATCCCTCTCTCTCAACCCTCCAATTCGCCCTGACGCCCGTACGTCTACTCAATTCCGTCCTCTCATCGCCGAATGCGATGTTCTCCCCGGTACAAATGGCAGTGCGCGCATTTGTTTTGCAGATGGTACCGAAGCTATCGTGGGTGTGAAATGTGAAGTCGAAAAATCGCGACCGACTTATCAAGCTGCAGAACTTGGTCCTTCGGAAAATGATGAGGATGATGAGGAGGATGAAGATATGAGAGAAGCGATAGAGAAAGAGAAGCTTGAGAAAGAACAAAAGGGAGAAAGAGATTGGCTGGAGTTGAGTGTGGAGATTCCGGGGTTTAGGGATGACGATAGTATGCCTGTTTTTATGGCGGCCATGTTGAATGAGGCGCTACTAGCAGATGCCGAGTTTGTGGGGAGATTATGGATTAATTCAAGGTATCATTGGAAGATATATGTTGATGTGAGTTTTTCTCTATACATTTGTATTGAAATATCTCTAATTGTTCAAAATTTAATCATTGCGACTGACAATCATACAGATTTTACTACTTTCACAGCCATTATCCTATCCACTACCCCTCCTTTCATTAACAACCCATCTCGCGCTTCTATCTACTCGTCTTCCACGTCTCAAGTCTGAAGGTGATGAAGATCCACTCTTTGACGACGACTGGGAAGCTTCCGTCTACTTGTATCCTCGAACACCACAATCCACAAACTCCCGACCCCCAATTACACTTCTCGTCATATCCGTTGGCGATAATATAATCTTCGACCCGAGTAAAGAGGAACTTACAGTTGCTGAAGCTGTATTAGCTATTACTATTGGTGAAAGAAGACGTAAGGACGGAGACGTAGATATGGATTCTAGCTCTGGAAGAGATCTAAGATTATTGGCTGTGAGGACCGTGGATCTACCAGCTAGGTTAACGGCGCCTGGTGTGCCTAATGCGATGAATACTGCTACTGGAGGTGCGGCAGCTGAGACGACGGATCTAGCATCGACTCAAAGAGAGACAATGAATGAGGGAGGTGTATGGCAACCGCCGAGGGGAGGAATCAAGAGAAAGTTGGTCGCGACGATAATCGCAAAGGTTATGGAGAGAGGAGGTGTAGCAGAGGAGGTATTAGATGGATTGGAGACTGTGGAGCTGTCCTAGTGTCGCGGTTTTACAAGGAATTTTCTACAATGATACCCTTCTTCTCCCAAACATGTACAATATCTCGTCTCATGACGGCTCAACACTAGAACAATGTTCTAATCCGATTTCCAAAAAAAAAATGGTATCAAAAGATGCGTCTGGCTCCTACCAAATTCCCAACCATTTCTTTCCTGAGAACTGTTTCTCATAAACGACCTTCTTCTCTCCTTCCTTGCCCTTTCCCTCTACACCCCCCTCAGCCGTCTCGGCAATCTCAGCTTCCTTTTCGTGTCCCAACTTAATCCCCGGACCCAAAACCTCTCTATCAGTCTTAGCAGTCCAGCCACCAAAGCCTTCATCTTTATCTAATCCATGCGCCTTTCTATAAGCAGCCCTCTTCGCAACGTCCTCCACCTTATGTTTTCTCCTTTCCATAGTCTCTGCTGTTACATGCGCAGTGTGCAGCTGTAAAACTTCATAACATGTTCTTGTAAATGCGATTGGGTGTAGAAACAGTTGTGGCCATTCAGGTAGCATATCTCCGAATGGGGAATCGCGCTTAAAGTTTGTGATCCAGACTCCTCCTGCGAGGGTAGAGAGTGTGCCCTGGAATTGAAGGTTAGTTATATGGTTTGGAGAAACTGAAAGAGAGTGGATTAAGTATTACCAATGCGATCCAGATATGAATGGACTTGTTGTTTAGAAACCAATGCATAAATGTTCCTTCTGGTGGCATCATATTTGGATATTTCTTCACGCTTTGTCTAGCTATTTCTTCGGCGCTCAATTGGGGACCTGGGTACCGGGGAGGATCTTTACGGAGGCGGGCAGGGTGAGAAGGGGGGTTGAATTTGGTGGGTTTCTCGAGAACGAGAGGTTTGAGAGACTTTTTGGATGCATTATTCTTTGATTTGGTAGAAGCATTGCGAATGGTCGTTTTTGAGGACAGAGACCAGAGAGGAGATCGAAGTGGTAAAAGAAACCTGGGTATAGAGGCTGTGGACGACATTGTGGATGGTAGACTACGATAAAACCTCTTGATTTTGATTGATGGTATATAATAGATCAACAACCTACCTACCTTGTGCCTAAGATATCAAAAAATGAAGCTTCTTACAAATTCATGATTCACTCCCGCAATACGTTCACCAATAAGTCCGCATGACGCAAATTAAAAATTTCGAAAATCATCCGTAAGATCCCGACCTGCGCCACATGACCTGACCATTTCAATTCTTCCTATTGGCTGGAGACGTTCGGAAAGTGTGGCTCAAAATGACCTCGTCAATTTCGGGATCAAAATTAAGCTACGTCTTATTCCTGCAGGTAGAGTACATATTCAAGCAAGATTATTTTTCCTTTTTCTTTTTTAAATCTCCATACAATACTATTTTGAAAATTCCTACCACTTTTTCTCTCACGACCTTACGTTCACGAACCTTCGTTCAAGTCATACATACATAATACTTTCAATTCTTTTTACATACATCCTCTTAATTAGTTAAAATGGGTTTCAAAGCAGGTATGTTTATTTTTCCTTTCTGACGGGCTTCCCACTTTTGGGAAATGTGAATCGTCCACGAAGAATTTTGCCATTGGGGGTTGGGAGATGCGAATTGGGTCTTCGACTTGCACAACGGTATGGCCGGTGGTTCGGAAATGCTTGGGTCGCCTTCAATTGAGGACGTACTTGTATTTTCGATTTGAGGAGAATATTTGTCCGAGCCGCCACTCGACATTTCAACTCCATCCGCCACTTCGCCAGACTCTGAGCGCTATCCATAAACTTCTGCAAGCAATCAAGAAGCTGGCAGCGTCTCCCTCCCATTATGCGGCATTAGATTCTTCCTTTCAAATCCCCCTTGCTCGCCACTTTGCCCGACAAAGACTCTCGATGCCAACATGCATAAAGAACAAATACTTACATCTTTCTTCTACAGGAGACGCAAAGAAGGGTGCCAACCTCTTCAAGACCAGATGTGCTCAATGCCACACTCTCGGTGAGGGTGAGGGAAACAAGATCGGTCCTAACCTTCACGGTCTTTTCGGACGTCAAACCGGTTCCGTTGAGGGCTACTCATACACCGATGCCAACAAGCAAAAGGCTATCACCTGGGACGAGAACACACTTGTATGTTTCACCACACCGCCACCAGAAATTTTGTTGTGTAGAGAGAGCCGCATCTAACATGAAATAGTTCGAATACCTCGAGAACCCAAAGAAATATATTCCAGGAACCAAGATGGCTTTCGGTGGATTGAAGAAGGACAAGGACAGGAACGACTTGATCCAGTACGTTTTACTTCCTATTTCTCTCCAAAACCTAAGGGGTTTTCTACATATTACTGTTACCATGATGATTTTCTTATTCGTTAAACTTCTTACGTCTACTATGACTATGAGGATATAACATTATTATTCCAATTGTTCCTTCTGAAAGTTCAGCTTAATTCATCTAAATTTTTGAGATATTTGAGTCGCAGTGGCTAACCATTATCACAGACATTTGAAGGAGGCTACCGCATAAAGGATTTCACGAACATTGTATACATAGAATTAGACGCAGCGCCTTGTACTCTAAGTTAGACAGATGCTCTCTGGGTAGAAGGAATTTGGGTCACACGTTTTTCGACCTACTAAAATACAAATAACAAATACTCCTCTTCATAATTTTCCCATCGATCGTGTTCACTTTGATCTGTCATGAGTCTCTCCTTACCTAGTGTTTCACAAATTTGATTTTATATCCGAATTTTGCAAATCTCTAGTGGTGTGTGGGTCTGACCGACATTCATAATATGCATCTGATGGTCTATCAACGGTCCGTGTCAATGTTTCCTACGTCAGACAGGCACGGACCACACCTTGCACAGACGATATAACAAACTTTGTAAATGTATTCAACTTGAGTCTTTGATTTTGTCTTTTATCAGTCTAAGTATGCCTGGTATTTTCTGGACTTCTACAACAGTCAATAGACCCGTATCGTAATCGAGTTGTTTTCAGGCTTTTTCGAGATGAGTGCCAAGCATGACCTCCTTCTGACCGCCCACCAAGACTACCAACTTCATTCGTCTCTGTTGAGCCGCCATTTCAACTTCAATGTTCAATTGATCAAATCTATTCTGCTGCAAAATCAACATGAGCCTTCTCCTCGGATTTTACGGGTAATGAGGCGTCCCTAGTCACAGGGCTAGGTGTGGATTTAGATTGGATATTCGAGTAGATTTTCTCGGCGCCGGCTATACATTGCATGTTGGCGCCAAGTTTGTTCATAGTTTCCATCCATTCATCGTAGGGGTCTGAGTCGAATACTATGCCGCCGCCTGTAGTTTGTGTTAATTTACAGAGGAAGGTAAAGAACGAAGGGGCTTGTAGGCAGTATGATTTGAAAGGGCAAGCTCGGTGCGAAAGAAAAATGTTAAACATACCAGCTTGCAAATAAGCAACTCCATCTTTGACCACCATAGTTCTCAAAGCAATACACGTATCCATCTCTCCCTCAAATTCATTCCCTTCCGCATCTACACTTCCATAGCCGAAATATCCGACTGCACCCGCATATACACCTCTCTTCTCTTTTTCCAATTCGGCTATCAATTCCATGGCCTTAACTTTTGGGGCACCGGATACAGTACCCGCGGGGAAAATAGAACGGAAAGCGTCGAATCGAGTCTTATCTTTCCTTAACACTCCCGAGACTTGTGAGACCAAATGTTGCACGTGACTGAACTTCTCAACGACCATCAATCGATCTACGCGAGTGGTTATGGGATCGCATACACGGTTAATATCGTTACGTGCAAGATCAACCAACATGACGTGTTCAGCGCGGTCTTTGAGAGAGCTGCGGAGCTCTTCGGCAAGAGCTTCATCGATTTGAGGGTCTGCATTGCGCTTGACAGTACCAGCGATGGGGTGGGTTATCACGCGACCCTCTTCAGCTTTAACAAGGAGTTCAGGAGAAGCTCCTACAATTTGGAAGTCACCACAGTTGACGTAGAAGAGGTAAGGCGAGGGGTTGACGGTACGGAGGTGGCGATATATATTGAAGGGGTGGAGAGAAGTTGGTCTTGCAAAACGTTGTGACGGTACTGCTTGGATAATATCACCAGATGTGATGTGAGTCTTAAGAGTATTAACATGCCCCTCGTAGCCTTCCTGCCCAATGTTTGACGTATATTCATTGTCCAGTTTTATAGGTGGCTGAATGGGTAGAGGTGTATCTGGCGATTCAAGAACAGAAACAACTTCATCAATGATTTCTTGTGCTTTCTCGTAACCCGCTGAAATCCGTGTGAAATCTTCCGGGACATGAAGGTATGTGATAACTTTTATAACTCCAAAAAATCGATCGAATGCGACAATAGTATCGAATAACATAAAGAGTGACTCAGGAACTTGAAGAACATCTTTCATAGGTCGTGCGGTCTTAGGCTCAAAGTATCGAACACAATCGTATCCCACATATCCAATGGCTCCTCCTGTTAAAGGTGGTAATTTTTGTCCCGGTATTTGTGCTACCCTACATTTGGACAACTCTGCCTCGAGCGCAGGCAATGGGTCCACTTGTTCGCCATGTCCTTCACCAGTTTTGAGAATCTTTCGAGGTCCAGCTCCTATAAAACTATATCTGCCAATCTTTTCTGTTGCAGCACTCTCGAATAAGAAAGAATGGTCGGACTTCGAATGCGCGGATATCTTGAGGTATGCGGCGGAAGGAGTAATGAGATCGGAGGAGATTTCTTTATAGATAGCAACTAAATTGGGGGCATATGATTTTCCTCGAGTTTTGGAAAGCACATCCGATATTTCCGCCAAAGAAGGCGAGATGTCCTAGTTACTTTGTGAGCTTTTTTCTTGTCAATTCTGGGAGGAGTCATCTTTTCAACATACCCCCACCACCATTTTGTCTGAGAGGAGTAGATTGAAAGTAAAAAGAATGAATACGGGGGGTATATAAGCCGATTGTAACTGGAAGAAAGTACAGAAAGAGTGTGAAAGAATTTTTCCAATTGAGTCAACAATAATTCTTTGTGAGTTTGTTACTTTGCAGAATGTAGATTGTCCCGCAATGTATTTTGCTATCTAGTAAAGCAGTAAATAAAAGCGGTGACTCAAGGCAGAACCTTCCACTGAAAATGCCAACAACAGGACATTTCCACCCCACTACGCGCGACATACCGCTACTTATGTACGTCGTATTGAGATCAATCATTGGTTTGTATGAGGATTTGTGCATTTTGAACTGCATTTCATAATGCATCCACGTGAAACCTTTACAACAAAATGAATTCTTGGATGCTGCTTAGGTCATAGCGCCTATATAACTTCCTGCATGTAATACTCCAAAGAAAGATGAATATCCTGGGTCTTCGGCGCCATTTTACTTCCCCTCTCTCATTCACGAATGTTGATGCTTCAGAAACTGCCCCATCAAATTCTTCGAATCAGGACTCTCAGGACAACAAGGATGTCTTACTACAAAGACTCAATGACCTCGTAGTCAGGTTGTCACATGATGACGCCGAAGACGATGCCATCACTGCGTTGCACAAGAAGACGGACGAGATGGAGACACTATTGAGAGTGGAATACTCTATGGATTTGGACCCGAAAGTATCTCATAATAAAGTCAAACCACCGCCGCCGCGAAGGGACTCCAACGATATGTTCTGGGGACGACCACTCAACACTAGAAGAGAGAGCTACTTACGAAGATCTAATTCTCCGCCACCAATATCCCATAGCTCTTCATACAATAGGAGTGTAGTGGCGGTCGCGAAAGCTGCTGAGATAGCAACATCAGCTGAAGCGTTGAATGTACGACTTGCAAAAGCAGTCGGGGAACTCCAAGCTCATAGAATAGAAAGTGATGTAAGTTTATATACATCAGACAACTTTCAATCTGAAGATACGATTGCTCATGTATTATATGTAGAAGATTCTGGCCTGGCACGTCTCCAAGTTGGACGAATGCACGGAAGAGATCACTAATTTAGAGCAACACATTTCGCATCTGTAGGTGCTAACTCTCATTCTCGTTCCCTTGTTTCCTCTCACTTTTCTGGCCTTTTATTTTCTTGAGACTAAGCAATCTATCAATCAAATCAGCCAGGAAGAGCTTGGGACCAGTCAATCACTACTTAACCGTACCCAAATCGAAATGCAAACTATGGCAGCAAAGCACGCGAGAGCTCTGGACGATATAAGTTGGAGGGAAGATTGGGATGAACTTAATCAGGATGTGGACATGAGAGGTAACAGTAGTATAGGGGTGTGGGATGACTCTACCGAGTATTTGGGCGAATAAATATCAACTAGGTTAATATTTTCATGCCAGATATCTTATTGAGGATAAGTGGCAGTTTTGGCTCTGCGCTTATACAGAAGTTTGCATAGAGATTAGGAGTTGGGGAAATACCAGTTTTGCATGACAATCACAAAATCGGAGAGATTTATCAACATTGAAATATCTTCATTTTGACCATTTAAACCCTTGACCAAGCGGTCACTGACTGCAGAAATAGTTATGCTTGCAGGTCATGCGTGAAGTCCGAATACGGTCAAATCATACACAATTTCAGGGATTGCAATGCCTCTTGTCAAAATTCAGCCTTCAATGTATTGATAAAACTGAGACAAATGGTGCTTTGGGAGTGGGCTTCTGTGGTGTTGCTAACTCCATTTTTCAGTCGCACACTAATCTTATTTTCCAACATAATACATCCACTCCTTCGCTATCCAGCCAATACTCACCGTCGCTATAACAAGAGACGGTAGCGTTCCATTCCGCATACTTATAGTCTCAAAACCCAACCACTCGCTAACAAAATGCGACAAAGCTATCACATAAGTCCACAAAGTCATGGTATAAATCTTTTTATTCTCAATATTGTACGCAGTATACGTGCGAAGGATAAAAGATACCAAGGTCCAAGTACCGAACAACCGAATACTCAGATCGGTAACTTGAGATTGCGAAGTCGGACTAGAATAGGTTCGACGCATGTTCGATGAAGAGGTGTAGCATCCTATGGTATTGAAAGGGGACGCTGCTGAGGTCTAATATTGGATAAGCTTTTTACTTTCTGTCTGAGCAACAGGTAACTCACGCCAAAAATCCAGTATGGTAAAAAACGCCATTGTGTTTGGGGAGGAGGGAAGACATGTTCTTTTGATGTATTTGAAGTTATACCTTACTTCGGGACGTATGAATTGACACGACAGTGTGTTTGATATCGGGCATTAATTGGAAACAAACTATGGAAACACTCTCAGAAGTTCTGCGATGTGGAAAGGAAATTCTTGCAATCGTGATGATTCGTACCATCACGACATTTTTCAATCACCACGTTTTGTCAGCTCCAAAATGTGTGCAATATTAGCCCAGATCTCAGGAGATAATCTTCGGATGAGACGCGATCCGTCAAACTATCATCATACGAGTCAGATTTTGCCTCTTCCGAAGTATGAGGAGGGGTCTTTTGATAAGCATTTGAGGATTTGGGGGGAGGTAGGGTGTATGCCCCACTTTTTATTGAAAATTTCTTGGCACTTTTGATCAATTCTTGTTTGATTAGCAATTCCAAAAATCTACAAAATCTACAAAATCTACAAAATTTGCTTTTTGGAAGAGGCCTATATTGTGTGTAAGCACAACACACTTGTGTCGATTTCTGGTTGGTGGAAGATATGAATAGACTAGGGCGCGAGTCGATATAACAATTGGGCTGACAGAAGTCCCACATTGATACCGCGTAACAGGAACAAGGGGCTACACTAAGAAGGCAAATTAGATATGGTTCAATTTCTTCGACAGCATAAAAAGAGGAGAGAGTGAAGGAAATTTCCGGCTTCTTTCTCTATACAAATTGGGCCCCCGACGACCTTTCATCTGTATACACACCGGATCAACTGCTGACAGTATAAATCAGCAATACAAGAACAACAAGTGTATGTAATAGTCTCAGAGAGTTCATTGTATCACTATCGATTCCATTAACACTCATATTTGCAGTGATCTCCCCCCCCCCCCCCTCCTTGTCGTCGGTGGTTGCGGTGCCCTTGGTCATCGTCTCGTTACCGAACTGCTTGATCTCGAAACCCCACCACAAAATATCTATGTCTTTGATCTCCGGACGCAGCAAAATCGTATTTCTACATTCCAGTATCACGAGATTAACATATCCGATAAAGAGCAAGTTAACTCTGCTCTTGGAACATTGAAACCTATCCCTAGTGTGATCTTTCATACTGTTTCTCCGCCTTTTGGTTTGTTGGATTTGGAGCTTTATCTCAGGGTCAATGTGGAAGAAACGAGGAATTTGTTGGAGAGTGCAGAGGTATGTGGTTTTAGATGATTTTCTACGGGTCGTTGTGGTAGCTTCATAATGAGTGTGTCCAATGGTTTGGGCTGCGGTCTTTTTGGGGACATGTCGATATTCGAGAAGCTGTGAATCTGTGAGAATGATTTGGCTTTTCCATGGTTACAATATGTCACTTCGGATTATTGCATGAGATGCAATTGCAAATCTAAATCTCTGATTATCGGATTGCAGTCCAGAATATTGGAAACGCTAGACTTTAGGTTTACTCTCTATTTTGATGAAGATGGGGCTGTTCAAATCTTCACGCTGACGAATTTAACATTCAAATTTATAATTAAGCCTAATACTAACATGAAGAATTACTAGAAACTTGGCGTCAAAGCCTTCGTATACACATCTAGCGCCTCGGTTATCCACGATGCAGTCAGTGACTTGATAGAAGTCGACGAATCCTATCCTTTAGTCTTCCTCCCCACTCAAAAAGAAATCTATTCACATTCCAAAGCACTAGCCGATGAGCTCGTCCTCAAGCACAACAATCCAGCTCATGGCTTTCTCACAACTTCTATCCGGCCGTCCAGTATCTTTGGAGAAAACGATCCCGGTTCGGTAAAATCATTCGCCGAAAAAGCTGCTGCTGGAAAACTCAAATTCCAAATCAGAAACGGGAAGAACCTTTTTGATTTCACGTATGTGGGGAATTTAGTTCATGCGCATATTCTAGCTGCGCAGAAGTTGTTGCTTCAACATGCAACTCCGAGTCTTATTAAGGATGAATCTATGCGTGTAGATGGACAAGCTTTCCTGATTACCAACGATGAACACATTCCTTTCTGGGAATTCGCTTGAGCGATCGGTGATGCGGCAGGTCATCCATCGCGAAGAGAAGATGTGAAGTCGATACCGAAGATTGTCGGATTTGCTATGGCTATTGTTGCTGAGTGGGTGGTTTGGATCATGTCTTTCGGATGGGAGACATCGAGGGTTAATCGAGTGAGTATTGCGTATAGTTGTATGACGAGGACATATCGGATTGATAAAGCGAAACGGGCTCTGGGTTATAAACCTCGAGTAGTTGCTCGGTAGTTTCTGGCATGTTTGCTTTTGGATTCAATATATTATACAGTTGTTCCGGTGGCCAAGAAAGAAAGCCTCGATACTATTGGCAATGCCTAATGATCAGAGTGAATGAAATGAGAACTGAATGACAATCGATAAATTCATATGTATCACTACCGTCGCATTATGCTCTTCGATGATCGTGTGAGACCTCTCTCATGCCCTACGTCAAGATGAAATATTTATTCCCAAGAGCTATTTGGTAAACACCTCCGAGAGCCTCATGTTCAATCCCATAGGAGGGCAAAAGATAGGTACTTCTAAGTGGCAGCATGATGGAAGGAACGAAGCAAAAGATCCACCATGAACATGCACACGACAGGTCTATATAAATCCCTCTCGAAGTCTTTTTTCGAGTGATAATTTCATTACGAGACTTGAAATACAGTATGTCGTACTCGCTTTAGCTCTCGATTTAGCAAATGCATGTCCTTTGGATCAACCTCAGCATTATCTTTATGATTAATGACGGATCGTGCCTTTCTTGGCCCTTTCTTCCACCCTCTGTCTCTGCTTCTATTTCCATTTCCCAATAGACCTGTACGATTCGATTTCTAGAGAGCATCTACCTCTGCCCAAGAGCGCAGCTGCACCTTTCGGCTGGCGATTGCCATTCCCTCATGACAATCAAAAAGTAAAAAAAACATACAACAGTGGGGATTCGCTGGTGGTCACCCACCCAACTACTAATCCACCGATCTGAAGCTTGTGTATGGCAGAGCGGACGGGATGCCC
>PQXN01000230.1:0-59234 GCA_004786275.1 Botryotinia convoluta
GTGAAGAGTGAAGAGTGAAGAGTGAAGAGTGAAGAGTGAAGAGTGAAGAGTGAAGAGTGAAGAGTGAAGAGTGAAGAGTAAAGAGTGAAGAGTGAAGAGTGAAGAGTGAAGAGTGAAGAGTAAAGAGTAAAGAATGAAGAGAGAAAAGAGAAAAGAGTGATGCTTGTATTGTATGTGATCGATGATGAATGAATACACCTTGATAGTTGATATGAGGTTTTGTTTTCTCGTATATATTATACTTGAAGTACTAGGTAGATACGGCTAGATAGAATTGATTGAAAGATGGGATGAGAAATAGATATATGTGTGGGAATATAAGTATGAGATCGATGTCAAATATATATGTACTAGCCACCTAGTATATATATATCTATGCAGTACTCAAACGAACAGCCCTTCCACCTCATCAACCAAAGTCCAAAGTAACACCACATAACCACTCATCTTCAAATCTTACGAATCATCCATTACACAAATACTCACTCCCACATACATACAACCCATGCCGTATCCCGTAAACAATACGATAAACAAGAAAGAAAAAAAACTTCCGAACTTTGTGAAAGGGTAGTAGGAGTAGTCACTTGAGTACTGAGATATCTACCTACATACTTACTTCACTACACTTCACTTCTCGTACCTCGGATGGAATGAACACTTGCTAATTACCTAGGTAGGATGGAGATACAAGATAAGTGAATCTTTATATCTTTTCTTTCTTTCTCCTCTCTATCATCGCGGTGGTGTCTCATCGATTCATCATTCATCATCATCGTGATTATTCTTTCATACAACAAACATCTACATAAAATTTCCATGTATTAAGATTACCTAGTATGTACCTACGTATGTGGGGCTCTAAAAAACTACCTAGTAATATTTGCAAGGCCATGCCAAGAAGAAGGATCAGCGCACATATGCATACTTAGTAGGTATCCATCATCCATAACCCATCCATCCATCCATCCACCATCCATTCCCCATACATCCACCATCCACTCCATCCGAGAGTAACACAAATCTGACGACATCTTTTTCTTCGTCTCTGTATAGTGTAAGTGTGCACACTAGTTATTGTACACTGTTCACCGTTCATATGATAAAAGCCATGTTTTTTCCATGAATGAGGCTGAAGATTATACTAGGTAATGTAATGATGAGCGAGGTAGTACTCGGGTATATTATCGAGGATTGGTTTTCGTGGAGGAGGGCGCTAAGGTTTGATGAGAAGAAGGGTGGATGAATGTTATGTTTGTATATCTACCTATCTACCTATCTACCTAGCTACCTAGGGAGAAGCTTGAACATGAGGACTACTTCATATCTATTGATATTTAAATATACTCACCTACATATTATGAATAATAATATGGTAAACCTATATCATATCATCCCCAAACCCCTCACTTACTCACCACATACTTCACTCCTCACCTCTCACTCCTCATCTTCACACCTCTGTCCTACACAGCCATCCTCATATGCATATATCCAAATCTTTCCCCTCACAAAAGCACCCATCACCTATTACCAATTCATCAAGTCATTCGTCCACCACCCACCCAATCAACCAAATCCCACCAACAAACAGACACCCCCCTCTCACAATCCCCCAAGACCCTCGAAATTCAAGTCGTCACACAAACCCATCCTCCTTGTACCCCAAACACACAACCCTTTATACCACACACTACAGCCCTCGTACCACACACCACAATCCTCGTACCACACACCACACACTCATATACTTCGAACCGATAATGTGATCAAGGATGTCTAAACATATCCCACCATTCATCCACTTGTAAAGTTTTGTACTACTTTTATGTGTAGTACGACCATCTATCACCATCACCATCATCACATTCATATTCCAACCTTGCGAGGTAATTCCGAGTTCTTTTATCTCTCGTATATCTTCACTACCGTCTACTTCCCCATTCCATCCAACAAAACCTTCCCATCCCCCTCTCTTATTTTCTTATTCTCTTCCAGAATCCAGAATACAAATACTCAGACGAACGAGCATTTACTACCATCTTACTTACTTACATTACATCCCTCTTATTCCTTCCTCAGCCGAAGTTGGAGTACGGAGTATGGAAGAGCGGAGATTAGAGTATGGAAGAAGTGAAGTAAACGAAGAAGCAAAGTAAAAAATATCAAACCTCTACAAAATCCATCATAAATTACCTACCTAGGTAATCCTATCACACCCAAGTAAAACCCCTCACCCACATATAAAAACATCACAGAGAAAAAATCATACTTCATTCATACTTCATTATACAATTTCATTTCATGTATTATTAAAAACCCTCATGAATAAATAAATAAACAAATTCCCGAGCCCAAGATCATAAAAATCCAGATATCATGATATCATACCCATCCACCCACAACACAAACTACCTACACGACGACGACACTACTACAATTTAGAAGCAGGCGATGATTGTCCCACCGCGGTAATTTCATTATATAGAAGTCTATTCGTTATGTGTTAGTAATTGATTTTCTCCTCAAAAGCATCAAAGAAAAAGACAGGATAGGATAGGATGAGACAGAAAGAAAAAAAAAAAACTCACGTAGTCAAGAAATCCGCATAATCCTCCCCAGTAACCTGACTCGAGAAATATTGAGCCGCCAACTGATACTTATTACCCTTCGCCCCCTTACTCGCCAACTGATCCGCCTGTTCCTTGAGTAATCTCAACGCATACGCCTTATCGACTTTCTTTCCCTCCGCAGTGCTCACACCATGTTTAACCCACTGCCATAATTGCGAACGACTCACTTCCGCAGTCGCTGCATCTTCCATGAGATAATTGATTGGTACGCATCCAACTCCCCGGAGCCAGCCTTCCATGTATCCCAATCCGATATTGAGATTCTTGCGAATGCCCTCTTCGGTAACGGCACCCGGGACATTCATATTCAGGAGATCATTTTGTCCAATCTTCACATCGGCACGACGAACAAACATTTGATTGGGGGTAGGCATGTGTTTGTTGAATACTTCGGAGGCGATCGATGCGAGTGCCGGATGCGCTACCCATGTACCATCATGTCCGGCTTTGGCTTCACGGAGTTTATCCGCATAGACACCTTCCATGGCCTTGTCATTAGCGGCTTTATCATCCTTGATGGGGATTTGAGCGGCCATTCCTCCCATGGCGTGTACTTGTCTTCGATGACAAGTTTGGATCAGGAGCTTCACATATGCGTCCATGAAAGGAACGGTCATGGTCACCGCCGATCGATCGGGGAGGACGAAATTGGAATTATTGCGGAATTTCTTGATGACACTGAAGATGTAATCCCATCTTCCACAATTGAGTCCCGAGCTGTGATCTCGGAGTTCGTAGATAATCTCGTCCATTTCGAACGCGGCAAGAATGGTCTCGATCAAAACTGTTCCTCGGATGGTTCCGCGGGGAATGGCAAGGGTGTCTTGAGAGAGATTGAATACATCATTCCATAAACGAGCTTCGAGATGAGATTCCAATTTGGGGAGATAGAAATAAGGTCCGAGTCCACTGGCGATGAGTTCTTTCGCATTGTGGAAAAAGTATAATCCGAAATCGAAGAGACTACCAGAGATAGGCTCGCCGTCTACGGTGAAATGTTTCTCTTCGAGATGCCATCCTCTGGGTCGGACGATAAGTGTGGGGAGTGTACGATCGGTACGGAGCTTGTATTCTTTTTCGCCTATTTTGAAATCGACTTGTCTTCGGACTGCATCGTATAGATTGACTTGTCCATTGATCATATTATCCCATGTTGGAGCACTGGAATCTATGAGGAAATTAGTATTTGGATTTGAAGGAATATTTAATACTGGAATACATGAATCATACCTTCGAGATCGGCCATATATGTCCACACATTTGAATTCAAAGCATTAACAATCATTTTCCTATCAGTAGGACCAGTGATTTCCACTCTACGATCGATCAACCCCGGTGCAGGTGGTGCTCCCCTCCAAGCATCATTCTCTCGGATATGTTTTGTTTCGGGGAGGAAATCTGGTAGGGAACCTTTATCCAGTTCTGCTTGTCTGATGACTCTGCGTTGAAGTAATTCTTTCCTGGTTCCATTGAAAGATCTGTGAAGGAGAGCAAGGAATGCAACAGCATCTTTACTGAGAATCTTTTTATTGAAATCTGTAATAGATCCGGAAATGTTCACGCCCTGTAACTGAGCTTCGACTTGAGACATCTTGGACAACTATTTGGATGGGTATATGGATAGAAATGAGATTTGATATTGTAGATATATATTCGATATGAGGATGATATCAGATAGATGTCAAGATGGATGTCAAATTAGAAAAGATTGAGAAATGTAGAGGATATGAAAGAAACTTAAACTTAAAACTTCAAAGATGTATGAGGGGAATAAGAGGAAGATAGCTATGACTATATTAGGAGCTTGGTCGCGGCAATGAGGAGCCACTCGGCATGCAAGTTCCTAACCCCAAGAGCAGCATGCCATTCGGGTGGAGGGGAAAGATAGCTTTTGGTTAGAAGCTTTGAGATTTAAGCTTGTGAATGTGGGGAAATCCCTTTTTTCGGTTGTCGCCGCCTTACGTTTTTCTTTCTTTCTTTCTTTCTGATGGATGGATGTATGGGTGGATGGATGATAGATTTGTTTGTTTGTTTGTTTGTACCTACTATTTCATTCCTGATGACGATAAAGATTTAATCATAGGTACCTAGGTATTATCATAGATCTTTGACAAAATAGATGATGTCGATATCGTCTTTTATATTAGAGTTTTTAGTCAATGACATTGTTCACTATCAAATACCTAGATAGATTCATATATATGTGTGTATATACATACAAATGGTTGAGTAACAAATATCTTCATATCTTCCTCAACAATCAAATATTCATTTTGATACGATGAGATTCATTCATTTGACTTTTTTTGCATGTGGAGAGACTCCCAGAGAACTTCCTTCCAGATCTTCTTCTGCTTCTGATACAAATTCCAGCCCTGCACACCCTGTCAAATGCTTGCTGGGTATCGAGGTATCGAGGTAACAATGTAACCCTGGTTATCCTCGGGCGATAACCCGTATAAAAGTCCGGTTATCTGTTATCGCCTAGACTTTGATAAGCCGAGGTATGTAAATGTATTGCATTACTCGATTAAGTCGAGTAACAATTGTCCACTGTACACTGTATATAGAAATTCTTTCCGGTTTTCATTCCGCATCTGTCCGATTATCGGATTTGATTTGTTTTGCCAATAATTGGTCGTTGATGCTTCCGGGTAACAGGAAAGTTGGGACCGAGGTCGGTTTGTTTGTCTCATGTCGTATTCCGATATACGCATGGTTTCATATTATGGCTCCGATCACTTGGTGAGGGGAGGGAGGGGATATTATTAACGTGTTCGGTTGTTTGGATACTACCATAGAAGGAAGTATGAATTTATCGCTACATATGAGTAGATCTCTGGGTTGGATCGACAATCATATTGAGATACGTCATTAAGAGGCACGAAGAGAACCTCCAAAAGTCTCTTTTTACACCCAAGTGAACAATACAGCCATCAAGTGTAGGCAAAAGATTATTCCGTGTGTAAAGAAATATTCCGATTCCAAGACTTCAGTGATGTTTTGGTATAGTTTCATACAATGTTCTACACGACACCTATCAAAAGGATATCTTGGCTCCTCCTAATTATCTATCATTTCTGAGAAGGAAATCTTTTGTCCTCTCTTAGCAGTCAGTAATGAAGACATCTGCCAGCAAAAATATTATATTACTTTATGTATAGCGAGCACTAGGTTACACATGCTATGAATGATATGATATATCAACATCACCACATAGAAGAAATCACAACACCAGCAGCCAACAATCCTACCGATATATAATTTTCTCCAAATGCAGCTGCACCAGAACTAGACTCTGTCGAAGTCGAAGTAGTATTCGGATTTCCTGTAACTATCGCTGCAGTAGTCTTCACATCCGTTGCATTTAAACAACTTCCCATAGATATCGATACATTTTTCGAAAAAGTAATATCTGCACACTGTAATTAAATCTCATTAGCAACTCATCTCATCACAACCTCCACAGAAGCCTATCAAACTCACATTATACAAACCCCCACTCGTCCCCGCCTCCCCAGTCACAACCTGAATCGTAGCATTCATCCCCTCCGTCACATTCCACCCCACCCCATCCACCACCAAACCCTCCATACAAAAACTTCCCGTCCCCGTCTCGGCAAAAGTTTGTCGCAAAACCGTATTAAATGCACTTCCCACATTATTACCAAAAGCAATAAGCACCTCGATATTCGCAGATGCATCTTCCATGTCTAGAGCGATGGAACCGCCGGATAGAGGCCAGAGGGTACGATTGCTAGATACGGTATCTTGTCCTCCACACGGAAATTGGGAAAGTGTGTCTTCGTTGAAACCGCGGGAAGCGGGGTAGGAGAGGAGGAAATGGGAGGTGCTTAGGAGGGGGAGGGAGAAGGCGACCAGCGCGGAGAGGGAGGTTGTGGTGTGCATTGTTGATATGAAGAGAAGATTGAGTGGTGATTAGGTATTGTTGGGTTGGGATTCAAGATATGGTTAAATGATATTAGATGATATTGCTACAAAATATGATTGCAACATGGCTCATTGTTATATATCCTCACCACAAAAGTCCCCAATAGCAACACAGCTGACAATTCCCTCGAATACCCTCAAATGTACATAATCCTCCCCAGCATCCGAGAAAATGAGCACATTCAACAAACATGCTCTCCATCCCCACGTCTCCTCTCTTCTCTCGAAAACCCCCTCAAATCCAGCATAAACTATGCCATGATCAAACAACACCACACCCCAGAATCTCCCTTATCAAATCTTCATCCAAGCTTGATGCTTGCAGGATAGAAAAATAAAAATAAAAGAATAAAGCATAACAATCATGAGAAACAAAACAGAGCAAAACAGAGATAATATGAGCACAATATTTCTTCCCTTCCACTCCTCTTCTTATCCCAGATTTCCACTACAAAAGCACCTCATGGAGTTCAAAACATGCTCTGTTTCATCTCGTCTGCCCTGGGTGGGGAGATTTTCTTTCTTAAGAAGTTTGAGGAGGTAGTGCTAGAGCTAGAGGTAGGGATAGATATGGTGGCTTGATACGGTGGCGTGATGAAAATAAGGTTGGGATGTTAATACAGTGGTCAAACGTGTTGGCTGGGACTGAGGGAATGGGATGTTAGATTGGTTGGGTACTTTGAAGTTTGTAGGCGAGTGAGTTGTTTGGTGTGAGGTGGTTGAGATGAGGTGAGGCGAGGGGAGTTTGCTGGATTTGGAATGGGTAGGGTCTGGATTGGATATGGATATAACAGATTAGTAAAGTTTCTAAGAAGTCTAGACCCTTGAGAGATTGGATTTGAAGGTGATGGAAAGATGGATTCTGAGAATTTCTGGAGATGTCTGTTTTTCAGAAGCTTGATTATATTCTCGGGTTTGAATGGAAGCTTAATCTACATACATTCACATACATCATTGCATTCCCTGACATTGACAACACCTAATACCCATTACCATCACACACTGCCATGCTCCATGCTCCATCTTCCATTTCCAAACCCATCACTCTACCGTTACACCACCCACCCATTCACCCCTCCCTCCCCATCTTTTTCTCACACCCCAATTTCCGCATGCGCACCGCCTTCCTACTTCTACATATCCTCGCCTCTTCTCTCCTCGTACCACCCCATACAATAAATAACACACAATAACATTACATATCCCCATCCCTCCCCGTACACCCGGCTACCCACATACACAACATACACTACATACACATACAACTACGCACACAAAATCCAGGGTCTTCCTCTTCCAGTCTCTTCCCCTTCCTTCCCGTCACACCTCATAAACACCGTGACGCGAACTCCAAGCGGTGTATATTCTTGACAAAAATTTGTGAGAGGTGAGGTGGTACATACTGCAGTTGGACGGGTAGACGCAGGAACTATTTAGTATTGTGGTGTGATGATATGAAATGATGTGATATGATTGTGTTTGAGATTTGGAATGGGAGGGTGGCTATTGGAGTTTAAATACGGGTTTTAGATGGGGAGTTTGATTGGATTGGGGTGGATTGTGAGGATATTCATATTTGTTGTCATCGCCGCGAGATGGGAATAGAGCTTATTTTCAAGTGTTTTTTCTTATTTCTGATATATATGTAATCTGTATGAATCTATACAAGCTCTCTGCTCTTCTTTATCTTCCCATCGTACCTCTCTCATGCTCATGCTAATAAGCAATATTTATGCCCTCTTTTTAATCCCCAGCTCCCTTTTCAAAAATCCCAAATCCAGACAAAGTATTATCACATCGTAATCGATCGATCAGGTAATTTAACAATCATGCTTCATTAACGAGTCATAATACCCAAATTCCTCCCCCTCAGTCAAAACACCAACCATTTCTCTATTTGAAATGATGTGTGCTTTGTCACCCTGAACTCCTCTCCAACCCTCCATCCCTATCTCATGATCATAATCATTAAATTAAATCCCATAAAGCTGCTTGCCTGCCGCAGTACATTTATAGGTTGTTTGTTTATTATTTGATATGTCTAGTGCTCAAAAGCAATAACATAACGACCTAATGCCAAACTTCCAAGGAATGTACCACCCAAGACAGATAGGAAATATCCGAGATTCATAGTCATAATTGCGAGCATACTATTTCTTAATTAGTCCGTATTCAATACAAATCAGAGAGATTGTGAGAAGAAAAACTTACAGTAACCATCCAACACCAGCAATAATAGTATCCATAACCGCTCTCACAGGGTCGACACTCAATCTCCATGGTCTAACACCCATAGTACGTGTCTTGACAACCATTACATTCTCCTCAATACCATTCTCACTAAGTGTCATATTCTTCGCATCGCTATCTATGCTGATACGCTCGGATTTGGGACCCTTTCCAGCAACGGTAACGTAGCGACGATTGGTTTCTTCGGCAAGCCATGCGCTTTCTTTCCAGGCTTTGACGGCGAGAAGTCCGCGGAAGAGTGTAGCGAGGAGAACGAGAAAGATACAGGTTCCTGCATAGCCGGCATCGGTTGTTGGAGTCCACATGGTGGAGTAGAGGGCGGTGGTTTTGGAGATGAAGAAGGTCATTGACATCATGGACATGTCCATTGTGGTTGTGTTGGACATGGTGGACATGGTGGACATATCCATGTCTGAAGTTGTCATATCCATTTTGGCTGAAAGTTGATAGAGAGTTTGATTGGGTGATAGTAGAAGTTCTATTGAGAAATTAAATGTATGGGTATTTGTAGTGATGTTGTATGAACCGCCGGCGGATCGTTTGATGCAAATAAGTATTAATGGATTATTGTAGTAGTAATTTGAGTTGATTGAATGATGATTTTAAGGAAGAGAGGACAGAAACTCTTTAATATAGTTGAGGTAAGAACGATGAGAAGTTATGAGGTAGATATTTGCAAACAAGTGGATCTGAGGCAGTTGGAAGTGTATGTTTCTAGATTCCTTTGCATGAAAATCCGGGGGAGAAAGGTATGAGGCTCTGAATACCTAGTACTACCTAGGAATATATTCCGAATAGGCGATTTCGTTGCGAAGGTTTCAGTATGTCCAGTCTGATGGATTTTGGGAGATCAGATGAAGATGAGGAAGAAGTAATTGTTGCTTGGAGTGAGTGAGGTCGTCAAGGTTGGGTTGAGTTTGATACTGAGGCTGTTGTCTGAAGTGAATATTCAAGTGAGTGTCAAACAATCATTGAGCATGTATTGAGAGATAGCAAAACTTTCAAAGGTTATTCCAAAAGAATCATGGCCCGCAATTGAGAAGATTTCGTGGCTCTTTGCATATTTACCTTGTTTCCCTACCTCTTTTTGACTCTTTTTGCTCTATCTTGCTCAAATTATTATTCATCGTTGTTTTAACCAGTTCAGAAGGTGGTGTTGAAAAGGTGCCAAGGTGGGATAAATAAAGTGCTCAAACACGCTCAGACTAACTTAATTTAGTTTAAAAGTTACCAAAACTCACTCAGTTAATTGCCGCTTTTAAAACTTTAAATCACTTCTTATCTCATCACTTACTCATTTTCACGTCTTTGACCTCAAAGTTTATTCCTAGACAGCTGAAGCTTTTCAAAAGCGGCATTGAAAACCCATGAAATATGCTCAAGATCTGCATCATGAACTGTTCACAGCTCCATCATCATGCGAACCGTGATCCTGCGCAATGCGTCGATATCGACCAAAAGAAGAATGGCAGATTGGCAATAACTCTACCTACCAGTCAGTATACGGAATACTGGATGGCTCGTTCAATGTGCTCAGTGCTACTTCGTGGAGGTGTCTATGTAGGTATGTAGATATAATTTCCCAATACATTTAAGGTGACTACTACACCTTTCGTCAAGACTGAGACACCAGAGATTCTTGAAGCAGCCCCCAGAGAGCTGGACTTTCACGATGCAAGCATGGAATGTAGTATTTCTATCATTGAGACTTTTCTTGATCGGAAAATCCCATCGCTTGTTCTAGACTCGACGCTTTGTTGTGTGAGAGACTGCTCCATCAGGAAGTCCAAGTCTCCGGGATATTGTTCTGATACAGAAAATAACAACACATGGTCTGATCTACTTATGGAATTTGTACTCACCAGTCTGTATTGAGAGAATCCGAACATACTTAACAGATCATATCAGAGGAGTGAATGAAGATCATGGAACTCCATCTAGCACCCGATTAACGACTTGGGACTACCATCAACCAACTCTAAAACAACACCATTGGACAAGGAGATCAATCCAATACAATGAACGCACTTTAAATTGGAGATACGGATCTGTATTAAGTACAAATTACCTGTCGATCTCAAACATACCAATACACACTTCGAATGCTTCCAAAGCTCATCCTGGATGATTCTTCTTCATGGATAATATTCTGTCATGGAAAGACATTCTATACCTGCCATACCTTCAACGCTGTCCCAAAATCCCCAATTTTTTGGAGTACTCATGGCATTCCCTCGATCAACTTTCTCTTGATATTCCTCTCGACTCTTCAGCGCATAATGATGCAGTGCTATTCGATTTCTCGTGGGCGAATATCGTCTTACAGGTGCCTTGATCCCGTTTTCATCAACAACTATCGCTCCGTCTTTACATCGGACCTGATGGACAGTGTTTGGGCCAGCATAAAGTGACAACTTGGCAATGGTTTTGCCTAGCACATTATGTCCTTCCCCGTCCCATATACAATCAATGTAGGCCTGGCGCACAGACTTGGGTCTGCTTAGTAGGCCAGCAGAGGAATGTGTCATCCAAGAGACATACACTGCCCCGACGTGTTCATCTTCCTCATAAGATTCTAGGAACTCGTTCAAATTTTCTTTTCCAGTCATCTCCAGATATTCATCGGCGTCTATGAAAGCCATCCAAGTGTGATTGCTCCGGTACTTTTCGACACAGAGTTTGTAGACATGTTCTTGCATGTAGTAGGTATGTTCTGATTTATTGAAGTATTGGAATGTTACATGCTCTCGAGGTATACCCAAATCTTCCATTTCTGATAGAGGTGGATCAGAACCATCGTCCATGATGTAGAATCTTTTTATCCCAAGATGATAGTAGTGGTGAATGAAGAATTCGGGTAAGTCTTGTTGCTGATCTTTAACTGCCATGCAAACAGAGACATATTCATCATCTCGAGTGTCCTGCTTAGATCCGAGGAATGGTTTCTTCAACTTATGACCGGGTCCCAAGGTTCCTAAACTCGTTGTATCCTCTGAGAGACTCGCGTCTTCTGGATTCGAGGTTTCCGTTCCACCAAAGATGCCGAGCATTGCCTTAAACTCATCGAAAGTTCCTGCGGAACCTGCATGTTTCGGAGGCGTCGGACTTGTAATTATATCTGTTGCTTCGACTACCTTTGATGTCTCTAGTATGGGCTCATCATTAGGCCGAGTATCCACCAACATGTAATGAATCATAACCAACGCCGAGACGCATAGAAATATAAACTTCCACGGTACGCCGTGTGCTCCCGACAGGAAATTGAAGAACATCTTCGAGAGATGACGAAGAAAGATTGCAAATCTTAGTGGTGATTTTATGCGGATTGAAGGTTTGTAATGGTTTATCTGGCTCCTTCCTATCTTTGTCTTTTTGCTTTTGTGCTGTTGTTTCAGTCGGTTATGCAGGGAGAATATTGAGGAATTGAGGTGGCGTTTTTGATTCATCGTTCTTAAAATAGTTCTCGCTTGAGATTTGCTTTTCTCCTGATGTTTGGGGGTTCCCTCGGTATTTTATCTCAATCTGTGTGAATTTTTTCCGAATTGGCAGAACTCACTCCAGTAGTACTGTGAGTTTGTAGTATATACCTTCATTTCTACTTACATTGAAGAGTCTAGAGTGTCGTTTTTCTACATGGAACACCATATCCATTGATACAAAATCAGATCCGTCAATGGTCATCTCAATTGAGACCAGATAATTCAGTCTTCCAGGCCTTACAACCTTTATTCTCATCATTCCTCATTTCTACAGTAAGTAATATGCCGAATAATCTCGGTGAATACTCAAATGAGCACATCCAGATCTTCCAGATATTACAGGCTCTTGGTACTGAGATATAATCCATTCACGCAGATGATTCGGGCTGGGGTGAGATGCATTCATAATAAGTCCGCTCGCTATAACGAGATGGGCTCTTGCGACGTTGACTGTGTGGAATGAGTAAGAGAAGTCGATGAATGGCCATGGTAGTTAACATTATTCCAATTTATGGTTAAAGAGGTACAGAATTATGAGTTTATCCATCTTTGAGCGACACATGCTCGTGTATTCGAGTGACTCGCCTGTATTAAAGAGTCAGAGTTGGTAAAATCAACTTGAAGTGACTGGATATTACTCATCGAAGTCGCGTAAATGTATTATGACTCTTGGATTCCACACTAGGCCACACAAAAGTCGAAGAAGTTCATTTCTAACTTGTTAACTTCTCAACTATTACAACATAAGATACCCAAACCTCGACAATAATATAATACGATAAGCAAACAAACCATTTATCAAACACTTACCACAATGGAGATTCATAGAAAATTCACGGATAAGGTCAAGACACATCCAAAATACTTCCAAATATTTCTCGTCGTTTTGGTTGTGACATTCGTAACAATTATTCTCATTGCAGGAGTACTGAAAACCCCTCTCCTAGAATTACATGCTCCTGACGATGAGTATGATCAATATTTGATTAATTTTTTTGAAGGGTGCAGGTCAATAGTCAACGGCAACAACGACGGCTGTCACAGCTTTGGTGGATTGAAACCCCGGTCAAGTTTGGGCAGAAAATTGCTAACACTTTTGATCAGCAAATGGTGGACTGCCCGCAGTTCTTGCGGATGATACTCCAGTTTCTGGTAATGCCCATTTTCGGAATAAATCATCAATGTTTTACATTTACATGTCACTAAAATACTTCCGCAGGACTTCCAAATCTCAAAATTATCTTTGCCTTATATTTTTTGAGTGGCCTCGCCCATCTCGCCCATGGCTTATTCGGCATTAAAGTACATTTGAATTATTTACATCACCCCAAAATCGAGAATGCGATGGCTTTTGTATGTATTACTTTCTTTCCCCTTATCCTCATCTTAAGAGTCATGTTCTCATATAGTGCAATTAGATATCCTTCTTCACATTGCTTGCGGCTGCAATGGCATGTCCATGGATCTTGCTTGATTACCGGTGCCAAATTCAGTTCATTAGCAATGACGATATCACTGTTAAAGTCGGCACTAGCATTATTGGATTGGGGTTCACGGCTGTGCTCTTCAGCCTCGTGAGTAGGGAGATCCTGATTGTGGGGACACTTAAGAATGAGAGAGCGATTCAAACATTTTCGGGTAATCCAAGAAATGGTGAGGATTCACGTCGATATTCTCTAGATGACGAGGATTTACGTCGATCTTCTTTTAATAATGAGGAAGCTGAACGGTCACAGATTCCAGTCCAAACTATTAGGCAAGAGCCATCCATGCTTGTGAGAGGGTACCAGCGCTCGGTGCCAGTGTCAACGCCTCCTGAATGAGGATGGCGGCGCCGCCTCCAGCTACATACGCAGGGGGACCTCCAGGGCATCCACCTCCAGCTGCATACGTACAGCGACCTCAAAGACCTTAAGCGTACATGTGATACGGCCGCGGCTCAGGTTGAAGTTTATGATTATAGAGTTAGTGAAGCAGTGTATAATGCCAGATTTCGATACTAATCTCGCGTTGGAAGTTGGGCGGATGTTTAGTGGGTTTTAGATGGAGTTTTTGACTTTGGGGATTTATAGTGAATGGCAATGAGCAGTGTATTTAAACATTTTGATAATAGTCTAATTTAAGACTCTTTAAGCTTGGGAGCGTTCAAGATGTTGGGGAACTTAATAAACTCGTTGTTTTTCCATCGGCTTTGATTCATATTCATGCCTTATGTGAACACTGTTTAAACGTCATACAAGAACATAAGACGTTATCTTTTGATTGTGAACGATGTATCCACTAATCTATTTGTAGATATGCTTTGCTATCCTTTATTAATTTCTTACGGGGTGTGGTTGGTTTTTGGTTTGGTGTATAATTTGAACTACTGTATTTCGACTTGTTCATGTAGGGACATATCGGCTGATGGTCTCGGATATATGTGTGGCAGTCAACGTACGGCAACTCCTTCCATTGAGGTGACAGGATCGAAGCTGAATTGCCGTAAATATATGGAATGATTCGCGCTTGCAACCAATGCATAGGCATCAACGTATCATATTATCGTTTACAGTCGATTTAGACCCCGGAGTTATTTAAATAACATCATCTAGCCATTAGAACATACACAACCCTACATAACACCCTCAATCTTTACTATGATAACTTGAGTTAATTTGAATCAAACTACCTATGTTACAGTGAAATATACTTGAGCTCTCAGACTTCATTTCAATAAGTCAAATAAATTCCTTTCACCAAGGCCAAAAGCATATCATCATGCTGAGAAACACGCCTCGGTGTAAACAATCCTATACGTGGGTCATCGTTCCAGGGGTTTTGGCTATACTGCTTTTGATTGTCACTGTCATACTAGGATGCAACTTTATTCCGATTCTATCATTAGATATGCGGGACCTAAAGATAGCTGGGGGATCACCAGAGAATGTCTATGACCATTACGATATATACTTCATGGTGATTTGCGGAAGAAATGACCGTATTGCGGGATTTGACAATCAATCATCCATTGAGCTTTGTCAAAGGTTTGGTAAGTAGAGCGTGAATAACAACAACGGTGTCAAGAAAACATGCTGATAGTTTTCCCCAGCCATATACTATATCTGGGAGAAAATATTCCTCCGCTTCAGTCACGGGGTTTCAGAAAACACCCTGAAACATCTTCTCAAGCTTAGTAAGGCGTCGAAACCCTTCACATGTTCTATCTTACTAATTCTCATAGGTGATTTCCTTGAACTGCTCATGAACAACGTCACTTCCCTCTTCAACTTTTTTTGGGCGAATTGCTTCCTCTCCTCTGCTCTTCAATTATCTAGGTATCCAACCATATTAGGGGAAAGCGAGCCTCCACTAGGAGTCTACGTAATGGCTTTTGTAGAACCACTCTTACTTCCTGTCTAGAACTTATACTAATACTGGCAACTAGGCCATCGTCGAGTTCGTGTCACTTACTGTGAATGAAATCGTCTTTGTGCGGGATTTGGCACGCGCTATTCACGGCTTGAAATGCACTCCTGAGATTTGCATTCCGGTCCACGCGAGTTGGATTCTAGTCGGGATTTTTATGGTTGCATGGGTTTTACATATGATAGGGGTAAAAACTTTATTTGTCATGCTATTATCAGAGGGGTTGCTTGACTTGAATTTAAGTCTCGGACGAAATGTAAGATTAAATTGATGAGAAGGTATGAGATGATCTATCAATTTGAGCGTGAGAGTTTTCACTTCAGTTATTTGCACGGATATATTGTGATCTTGTGTTACATCTTTGAATCAAGGACACCAAGCAGAAGCACTATTGCACAAGAGGTCGCTGGAGAGAAAATTTGGGGATATGAAGTTTAGGAACTAGATGCAATTGTTGCTTAGCATTATACTGTTGATTCATCTCTTAGATAGCGATGGTGCCTCAATTTAGTAATATAAGATCCCAATTTGACATAGTTCATCTTGCAATGTAAGCGAATGTGCTGTTGATATATATTCCAGAGTCCGACTAGTGCACCTACTTGTACATTACTTATCACAGAAGCGAGCCATTACTACATTAGGAAGCATTACAAATGAGAAGTTATAGAAGCTCTTTTCCCACTGAGTCTAGGGTGGACAAGCATTTGGGTATTTACTCTAGTTATATTATAATAGGATGCCCAAGTATATTACTTCTTGTGAAAAGGATTAGAACAGACCCTATATCAGAACATGGGACAAGTAGGATGCAACAGTTAGGTGTAATATAAGGAATACTTGAAGAATCAACGTTGATAATCTTCTGAACCTCGTGGTATACATAAACCCACATCCTCTGAAAGTCACAAAACTGATAAGTTGACACGGTTGGCTCTTAAAGAACAACGTCGTGTCAAGTTTGTGAATGGCAAGTATTTCCCGATTCGATATCATTTAATGTATACTGTAAGCCGGATACACTGTTATCACTTGGTGTAAAGCATATGGGCAGGTTTTCAGTAGTCTGAATTACAGGACGCGCAATCGAAATTGAATTAAACAGTCAGACTTCATGATCATTCTAGATATTAGTCTAACTAGTCGCTTCTATGCTAGTATATTGAAAGGCTAGACGAGAAGTCTAGACTGCCTTTCGGAACTTCGCACTGTACGTTGTATGTCGTATAATGTTCACATGATGTATTGAATGATAAAGAATTTTCTTGACGTCCCAACTCGACTATTCTTTCAAGCTCTAGAAAGACTGATCGGAAAATCTTGGAATACGGCTGATACAGTCTGAAAGATCCAGACGAGCTAGCTTAATACATTAGAAAGTAATCTATTATAGTAGCCGTTAGAGCCCAGAGTAAGTTAATTTCAGGAGTGCTGATGCATATTTGTTAGTTTCAAAGATTCACCATATCTTCATAGACCGACTCGCGTGAGACTGAGAAATACACAATAAAAAGAAGTTCAAGTCTCATTAATTAATCGGAGATGACTCGTCGTCGCTCTCCAAATGTCAACTTGTGAGTCTTTACCACAAAAGAATCTTAGAAGATACAGGGAGATATCCTGGTTTAGAGACGTTATATAAAGACAGAATAGCGTAGAATAATCTACAACCTATGCTCTGTACTCCTTACACGCAGGTCAAATGAATCACTCTTGCCCAACGCCTAAGGCGCAAGCTTCTCTAACCCTGCATTTTCATGGGAAGATGCCATACCAAATCAATGATACGCCCATCATGATAGCCTTTCTCTCTTAACCAAAGCTACCCACCATTTATCCGAATTGGAAGAAACTCCTATAGAATCTCATCTATGCTACTTTCAACAGACAGTGTGGCAGCGGCGCTGATTGCAATCTGGACATATCAGATATGCCATCGCTGACATGGCAAAGAGAATTTCAAACGACTCAAGGGTAGAGAACTCAAGCATCAGCCAAGACCTATGCATTGGGATACACACCTCATCAGTGCACCGAAACCGACCTCTAAGGCCTACCAAGGCGGATACAAAAACGGTGTTCGTAGTTATATGTATGATAACTTGAAATGATACCTGAATATCTGAGATTAGTATAAATTTTAGAGAGAATAAAGACATATCCACACACCATATACATGTACAATTTCACATCTGATTCAAATTCCACTTTTTTGGAAGGCTTACTACTTTCCAAAGTTTCAAGACCCACCCAGAAAACCGAGGTACCAAATATACAAATGATGATATAAAGAACGAAGAGCACGGTGATGTTAGTGTACAGGCTTCTGTCAAGATAAGAATCTATAGAGGTCAGTAGAGTATGAGCTTCGATAAATCTAGAAACTTACCGAGCCATTCTAGATGCTCCAAAACACTCTCCGGTAAATCTTCTCCAAAATATTTTAGGATCATTATTCCTGTGTCTATATGGACGACCAGTGTATATATTTGCACTACAGTTGTTCTGAGACTTACCATAGTCTAGAAAAGCTTCCTCAATTACAAGATTCTGAGTATCTGAAGTATGATAATTGCTTTTACAGACCTGTGCAAAATAAAAGTCATACTGATCATAAGCGGATAGTGGAGAGCCCGCAGCTAGCTATAGATCTCTCGTGTCTAATGATACAATTGGCTTGTTCTTGAACCCCAGAAAAATTATAAGTATAATTGTGATGCTAACTAAGATAGATGGTATTCCAACCAATGCTGAATTTCTTTGTCACCGGGGCTGGGGTCTCATCGTGACAGTATGCTTTCGCTTTGTCGGAGTTGCTTTGAATTTTTGAAGGTCTAGAATTCTTGATTTATATAGTCTCACTCATACGGCTTCAATCTCATATGCTGAATTGGAATATTTTCGCCAATCTAAATCTATGATTTGAATAATCCACCAGGTGATTGATGTTTGAATTTACCCATAGGCAGAGTATCTGATATTCTTACCGTACTGGGCCCTGGCGAAGAATAAAAACCTGTACATCTCCTGAGATATCTCTGCATATAACTGAAATTCCAGGAGCCTTCATCAACACTCCACTTCTCTCTCGCGATATATCGTACGATCAAACCAAACACACCTGCAGGCATTCGCCTCGCTTGTACCTCAAAACCATAATATTTAAGAACGAACACAATACTCATACAACTTGTTTAGTTGCAATTATCAAGGGATGTTTAACAAAAATACTGTTCTGATCAAGTTTGCATGTGAACAATCCGAATAACAATACCTTGTTTAAGACTTCTACTCGCCCGCACCAAACTTAAGCTTTTGTCTTCGAGTTCAGAGGCCAGGTTTTGATGGAGAGAACGATGAATCTTGAACATAAAAATGACTAATGGCGAGGCTGAGAGTTGATATGAAGTGAGATACTAGGAATACAGCTCTTGACTCGAGTGTGAAGGGGGTTGCTGCATAATCAACAGATAGAGGTACACGAGCGTTCTCGAAAATTTACTATTGTGTTTAATTTTAAGGTTGCCGTTTGATAACTTTGAGGTTAAAGATACATGGTGAGTCTTATCTGCATCGATAAATTGATCGAGTGATGTGCGAGTGATAGTGAAGTGAGGCCTCGACGCGATGTTCAATGATAATTGTTTCTGACGCCGAGCAGAGTGAAGATTTCAAATAAAATTGAAGGGAGCGCCAAGAGCAACATCAAGCAATTTTCGATGTTTAAGAGATATGTGCGTATTATATTTCTTTTCTGAACGACATGAACGATACTGCTTCGCAACTATTTTACTATGAGGTTTCCTTACTCATCTCTGATTTATATCGAGCTACGGCCCGGATAAGATGTATATATGTCTCCCGCTCAACTTCAAACCCCCAGCTTATAGAGCAAGCCCAACTTGGCTCTCTCTAACATAATCAATCCCATGCTCCATACGTATTCCTTCCTCACATACCTTTACCGCTCTTCCTTCTCTCATAGCCAACATCACTGGTTCGCCAATCCCAACTTCCGCTGGATCTCTATTGCAATTCATGTACACACCCCCATCATCCGAAGTCTCACTACTGTCATCGGGCCTTCTGATCATCCACGCACCCCATCCCCAAGCAGCCGAGGCAACAGAAGCTACTCCAAAAGTAAACCAAATTAATACCAGCAAACCAGTTCCGCGATACCCCAGAATCCCAACATCTTCACCATATTTATTGATAGTCGTAACCGCTTGGTATTGAAGGGCCATAGTTATGCTGTTTCCAATTAAGATGAAGGTTGCCGTTAACTATTTTATCTGTTAGTGTTGATTCTCTGTGTTCAACAATGCAGCATGACGTGAATTCTGGCTCAAGATTGGTGATTCAAGCCGAGGAGAAGGAGAAGACACAAAACATACGACAGAGAAACCTCCGAAAATCCAAGCAACATCGATTCCCAGGAATGATATAAAAGCTATGATCAACACAATGCCTTCTAGACAGATTGCAGTAGCATATATGGTGAGTGCCGCATGAAGTTCTGCATGATATGATCTCTTGAACTCATTCTGTATTTGGCCAAATTGATGCCCAAAGTTGTTGTCTGGAAGTTGTATTTGGACTGAAGAGTTGGAGATGGATAACGTTGGCGGGAAGAAATTTGACTTGAGGATGTTAGAAATTTTCTTCATTCATTGATAATTTGTAGACGAATGGAACATACCATCGAATGAAGGTTCGGAGCAGGATACATTCTTCAATCTAGGGCTTATATTACGTGTGGAAACATAATTTCCTTCACAGTGAGTTCGAAAATATAGATTCAATACATCGGTGATGGGCAGAATGTAGTTATTGCTCTGAAAGATATCATCTTTCAGCTTGGTCGTATCAAGGGAAATGATAGGGAAGTCGAACAGAAAGCTCTCTTCTTTACCTATGTCGATGAACATCCCTGTAAGTAAAAGGAGAAGTATTGTTAATGCTGCTGGTAAAACGATATACTTGCGAGGCATATTGACATCTCTGATATCCAAGATTTTTGATAAAAAAGAAGTTGTGGATTTGGTAGACAGATTAAATACTAATAGCTCGAAGAATGAAAGAAAATGTGAGCGGCCAATTTACTTTTTATAATTCACTCATTCAACTTGTTGAGTGTGAATGCGGCTTTAAGTCAACGGGCACTGGCAGCATTCGCCATTCCCTGATTTATCGATATCAAGCAAGACTTAATCACTGGAGATAACGACTGAGAAAAACTAGTTTCACCTCAGAATATTAACGAAGAATTGTTTACAAAAACTGCGGCTCTCAACACAAGAATTCGGTAACGCTTATCATCTCACCTCTGCTTCTCTCAAAACAACGACGCGAATGTCTTTGCTGAATGATCTAGTACCCCAATAGATGATACATTCACTGCATTTGGGGTGTCTCGAATTCTGCAAGTGGCTCGCGATACACAATTTGTGGAATATCACATGGCTATGGGTATTCGAAATTTGGGTTGACATCCCTCACCGTCTGCTTAGTAGGAAACCACCAAGTCTTTCCCTGACGAACTCAGAGAGGGGCCGCAAAGACGGACAGGTCAACGGAAGCCAAAAGCAATGCACGAACGGACCAAAGCAGATATATTGATGAGAATTTCATAGTGACGGCAAAAGGCCTAAGAACGCGAACTAAGCATGCCTTATAGCTAACGAGAGCTCTCCTTTTGAGGAGACATCACCAAGAAATAGGCTGTGTCTGCTCTAGGAGAGAGAGTTTTTCATTTGCAAATATGCCCCAGAGGAAGAGGTTAGTTATTCTGAGCCACGATATATCAGAAGATACTTGCTAGGTGGTCTGCTCGGTTAAATATTCCATCGATGTCATGGTGGGGATAAATCACTATGCATACCTATGCACATGCGTAAGCCCGTATTAAAGGTTATATCCGATTCCGATATCCGGTGGGCTACGGAGTAATACGCGCCTCCACTCTTGACACGCTTTGTCATCTTATCAATCTTGGCATATATGAGTCGAAACCTGAGAGGAAACGTACGCAAGTCAACCAAATATTTTCCGAATCAGACATCAATAGAAACTCCTCATAGCGTCACAATGGTTCTCAAAGTTGAGGAATGTAATGATGATGATATGCATCGGGTTTTTGAGATCTTTTGCCAGGCGTTCGGAACCAGACACCCCATGATTGAGGCAGTTTATCCAAATCATGATACTGAGGCTGGTCGGATTAGTGGTGGAAACCGCTTTCGGGATATCAAAAATAACGATCCCCACACAAAATTTCTTAAAGTCGTGGATACCGATACAGGCGCTATAATTGCAAAAGCCAAATGGAATATTTGGAAAGGTGTGATCCCACCCGAAAAAGATTTAGATGGCGATTATTGGGAAACTGCGGAGGAGAAGGAGTGGGCTCAGCATTTGAACCGAGACTTCTTGATCACTCGTCGGGCGGCCATTAAAGAATATGGAGGCCATTTAGTTTGTAAGAGTCTTGAGTTGCTGTTTGTGTTTTCGCTGACCCATGATGATAGCTTTGGATATTCTTGCTGTTGACCCGGCTTATCAACGTCGGGGAGCAGGTCGTCTTTTGGTCAAATGGGGAACTGCAATCGCTGATGAACTTGGATATGCGGTATGTAGAATCTGTCGATCTGAGCATTGATTGGACCCCGCCCTTATTGACAACTATAGCTAACGTGAGTTCAATTTAGGCCATAGTAGAATCATCTGTAGCTGGACGACCACTATATGAATCCGAGGGATTCGAATATGTTAAACATTGTGAAACAAAAATACCAGAAAGGTTCGGTGATCGAAAAGGAGAAGGGTTCATATGGATGGTGAGGCCAGCGAAGAAGTAGATTTAAGGATGCGGACAATAGGTCTTTTGGCCTCTCTCTCAATGACCTGGATATACATATATGCATATAATGTATATAAGCATGATCGATTAAAGCTATATGTTGACGTCCAATGAAGTGAGTTTAGTCGAGAACACATATTTTAGGTAACTGTGGCGAATATGCATTTGTATCACGTGTTTCATCAGCCTCTATACGAGCCACTTTGAAAGACAAACCAAAAAACAAGTCATTAGAACTCACTACGAAGAGGAGGGTCAAATGGGTGTTACAATCAGCATCGTCAAAAGCACAGCACAATGTGACCACGATTCGCGAACATGCCTTAATACATACCTCCAAATGGAATGCATTCAGTGAGTGCCGACCTGTTAACTTCAAGGGAAGGTTTACAAAAGAATATAAAACAGGAGTCAAAAAGCCAATTTATGTCATAAGTTCGAATAAATCTTCTTTGACCGGCATATAAGACCTCAGATTGCATGTTTCTAGCCCTGTGATAATGCGTCTAGCTCGAGCTGAGTGATGCACAGAGACGGCGTTACATAGCGATAGTCTTCAAAGAGCATTAAGCCGTTGACTTGACAGGTGTTTTCAAACAGATGAACGCGTACAATTTTCATCACGGCCTTTCATCTCGCTTGTCTGTTTTCGCTGGTAGTGATCATGCTCTACGGTATATTTCTTTTCACAGTTCTTGGTTTATTAGATGGCAGGCTATTCATTCGTAACGCCGCCTTCTGTGTTGTTGGCTACGCACTTAACTTTTAACAGAGAATTCAGCTTTAGGGCAAAACCAATATCATTGTACCTTCAGTTCAACGTGGAAAATGAGCACCACGGCAGAAGTAATTACCATATCCTCTTGCGTGGGAATGTCGGTACGGTGAGAATCGTCTCAAAATATCCCGAAGCGAAAGGTTCACTTGATGAACTCAATGGTTTCAAGGGTATCTTGATTCCCCATTCAACAAAATTGTTAAGATGAGCTCAAATTTTCTGGCTGGGATTCCAGGACCCCTAAGCATCTACGGTAGCCCGAATGCTAACACGGTACACTTCCCAATGCTGATAGCATTGGAAGGGCTGAAGTCCTGGAATCTGTCATCGATTACTATAACCGTCTTTCCCAATCTTGTATTATCTCAAAGTCTATATGTTATTGCCACAACCATCAATTCTTCCAATTTCATTGCTAATTCCACTCATTTTGAGATCTATGACAACCATTATTCAGCATTGGATCAAGTCGACCTGACCCTATTAAGGTGCTTGTAAATAAAAAAAATCAATATTTCGATACGCATAGTCGTATCGTTCCCTTGCTGATATTTTCCTCGGACATGAAACTCACATGTTGCTCCGAGTTGATCGTATCTTGAGATGGACCTGAAAGCTCAAGCTATCCTCCAATACATTCTGCATCATTTCGCTACAGAAGTTAAAACTCATTGAAGAATCCACCCTCTCTGACAATGAAAATTTGACCAAATTGCATGTTGCAGATGCTGTCATTAGATTCAACAAATTGCTTAACGATGGCAGACAACTCAAAGCTGATAGGCGTTTACTTCCCACAATTGAACCATATTAATGGGAAGGTTGAGTTAGTTTAATACTTCACCAAGCGTGTACAAATCTTTCCTAAATTTTCTCCAAACTCCGATTAGCTAACGTATAACTCTCATAACATTTCGCTTCCGTCACTTCAATCAGCCAAAGGAACAATGAGCATACATCCATCAAAGACCGCCTACATGTATAATTATTGGAATAATCGACGTCAATGAATCTATAGAGATGCCAAGTCCATAGAACGACGTGCATGAGCTAGGCTGACAAGTCTTTCGCGAATTGTAAGCGAGGAAGACGATATATGCAACTAACAAAGCCATCACATCAAGAGCCGAGTGAATGGAAAATTGGAGAGCAGGAAAGCAGGAAAAGAATCTGGAAATCAGTTTGGCCACCTAAATGGCTATCCAAATCCTTTCCAATCCAGCAACCCCAACCCCTGACGAGTAATATTGATACCAACAGTTTGCTAGCATTGCTGCTTCGATGATTGGCAGGTCTAGCCCCACAAACATTGTAGCTAGTCAATTCTCTAATTAATCCCCCCTGTCAGCATCACTCATCACGATATTTGAAACAAGAGCTGCAGAAAATGCTACAGAAATATGTATCTACGGCACGGTAAGGCGCAGCAAGGCACCCCATTAGCACTGCACCCCCTCAATTCATGAACTTAAACTTTTCCGCCTCTTTTCTTGTTCTTGGATTAATTTAAGCTCTTTTTCATTTTGAGAATATGATATCACGTTTACTGGGGCTGATATGGCTATTCTTTTGCGTTTTTGGTAAGTTGCTTGGTCTTCATGATCTGAAAAATATTATGAAGTCTGTCACTAACTGAATCTTGAAACAGCACAAGATGACGATGCATCTCCAACAGTCATTCAAATAAACTCTGGATCAACAACGGAATTGATGACATTCACAGAGCCTACCGGTACTGCAACTAGTACACCTACCAGCTCGTCTGCAAATACAAATACAACACCCTCGGCTTCATCTACCCACATTACTCGAATAGTAATTCTAGTAGTAACAGCCGTCGTATGCATACCCTGCGGACTACTTTTGCGAAGATATAGACGACATGGCTATTTTTTTAGACCTCCAAAGAAATCGAAAAGAAAAGCAATTGATACGCATCCTGGGATTGCAGAGCTGCCACAAGGTGGATATCACGAGACGACGGAATTGATGGCGGAGGATTCGCCAGGGGAGATGGGATTGGGTGGTCATCATGAGACGGTTGAGATGGAGGGTTCTCTTTTGCAGCCGAAAGAGATGGCGGCGACGGGATCGACCAGTATGAAGTGGGGGACTACGAGCTCAGAGATCCAAGGGTTTGAGAGGAAAAGGGGGAGTATGGAGATTTCGCCTTGTTGAACTTTTGTGTTTGTGTGGGGAAAGAGCGGCTGGACGATGATATGAAATTGGCTTTGAGGGCAAACCGGATGGCTTCTCTTATGATTGAATGAATGGGAATACCCAGGGTGGAAAGACAAGCTTGTAATTAGGTGTGGCGCATGGAAGGACCTATATATAACGAATCAGCAATTTTCATTATTTCCCAAACAAACTTAACTTATTCAAAACTTCTCTGATAATCTTACTCTGGCAGTATCTAATCTTGAAGCGTCAGGAGATGTAGCTATATGTCTTTTATTTGCTATGCTCCAATTTTCAGTTTCTGAATTATGAGAAGAGCATCATTGATGAGCGGGCGGAACCTCCTCCATCTCGTCTGATCTTCATTGACCAATCACATCGCACTCCTGGAGTTTTGTTGCATATCTGAGAAAAAGGCGAAATATTAAAACTGCGCTCGTCAAAGAAGAGGCAACCTCGCCAGGCAAGGTTACCTCTCTCTTTATGTCAATTAATGCCCAAAATCTCAATGATTTGAAACGGAAGACGAGAATAAAAACTAGTACAAATTTCAATCTAACACTCATACATTTCCCATAATCCCCGGTTCTATCTTCTCCAATTCCTGCGATAACTCCATCCAAATATCTTTTTGGGTAGCTATTCCATCGAGTGATGTTGTCCATGATGATACCCTGATTTCTCATTAGTCTCAAACTTCACAATATCCGTATCAAACAAATAAAAACACCTAGAAGGGGTACTGACTTCCCAATTTTACAATCATCCAAATACATCCCATTTGTTTCCTCCCCCCCTCCAGCAGCATGCACCAACGCCCTACTCCCCTCCTCCACACTCCTCGCCATCAATTTCATCGCCCCCCTAACCAAATGTTTCGTAGCTCCCGTCGCATGTCTCATAATCTCCGTATCCACCAACCCAGGATTAACAATATTCACAACAACATGTCCTCCCATCCCCCGCGTCTCCGATTCGCGAAGAGCAAACGCGAGTTCCCGGGAAAATAGCAGAGAGATCAGTTTACTCACATTATATCGATCTCTCATATCAGCTCTTTCTTGCACTCTCAATTCTTCAAATACATTCCCTGCTCGCCGTTCCGGGAACGTAGTGAGATGATGTACGAAACTTCCCGTGAATGTCATTACCCCCTTCGTATCAAATTTCATACTCGTCTCCCTCAATTTCGGCAACAAAAGCAATGCCAATAAGAAAGTATTAATTACATTTACACAAATCGTCTCTTCATTTCCCTCTGCAAATTGAAAATCAAAAACATAGATTCCAGCATTCGATACCAAAATATCAAGTCTCGGGAGCGCATTTGCTCGATGCGCGAATTCCTTGACAGAAGATTGAGAACAAAGATCGAGATTCCATACTTCGAGGATGTCTGGAGAGCAGGAGGTACTGTCTATGATGGATTGACGTGCAGCTTCACCTTTTGGGAGGGAGCGGACGGCGAGGATGACTTTTTGAGCATCGAGATGGACCTTTTGTCTTATTAATATTCAACAGAATCCACATGTCTACATAGAGATTGAAACAAATACATACAAACCACCTCGCAGCCTCCAGTCCCAATCCACTATTACTCCCAGTAACAATAATTGTTTTCCCTGTGAATTTCTTTTCAGGAATGGGCAAGGTAACTATGGTATGTGATTTCAAATGATTCAGGAAAAATGCCATTGTAGAAATAGGTCTTGAAAGAGATATTTTGAGCACTGGAGTTGATAGCATCGAGAAGTTCGAGGGAGGACTTGATATTGATAGCGCATTGATTGGAATCCGTCTGAAACGCACTCGCTCGAGCCCGTTTCTCCACCATTTTGGACGGAGATAGCGGAGAGGTATAGATAGGAGAAGGATAAGAATAGAGATGAGGAGGGCGAAGAATGACATGATGAAATCAGATTTTTAGAAACTTCCATTGCATTTGGTGGAATTCGAATTGGTTTCAATATCACGTTTTGTGAGATGGGTTGGATGTAAGGTGGATGTTTTTGATATTGGATAAATTGGCACGTGCACGAAACTTCCAATAGGTTGATACTATGATCATGGAAATGCTTGTTGAGATAAATTGTATTAGCTACAAAAGCTTCTAAATCCACAATATGTATACGCATGCTGCTCATGTATGTTCTACTTCTCCATGCAAAAGTCTAATCTCGCTATCCTCCCTTTTTCTCTCTATGCGCCCAAGCTCCTTTACCGCCCAATGATTACCCTATACCAAAATGAAAAACGTACATCCTATTCTCATCAACACGAACAACGCAAAAATATAAAGTATTTGTTACAATATAATACCGAGAATCTGATCTATCAACCTCTCAAGCTCATCACGATGATTGTCCAGCCTCTAAATCCCCTCCACTTCCACTGTCGCTCTCCTCATCACTACTCTCATCACTCCAGTCCCCGCTCTCCAAATCTTTTCCTCGGATTCCCCAGCTGAACACGAATCCTACCAAAGCAATCCCACTAAAAACACCCCAGGTGAGTAATCCCCCATTCTTAATCTTTGTTCCCAAAGTAAATAACCCTCCACTCAAGAAGGGGCCCGCTGCTCTTCCCGCCGCACTTAGAGTTTGTGCTAGGCCATTCAATGTACCAAGAACACCATGATTAGGCGCAGAATTTGTAATGAGTAACAGAGCACTTGTTAGTCCTCCCACTGCAGCTACTGTTTTTAATAACAAGACGAACCCAAGCTCAACCCATAGCCATAATTTTCCATTTCCGATGCCGAAAGGTGGAGGAGAATCTTTGTAACCAATCCATGGCATGAGCATCATGGAAATGAAGAAGAGGAACAATCCTGATCTATAAGTTGCTTTATTTCCCATCTTTTCTTTGAGTTTACCAAAAATGCCGATCTGGAAGACAATTGTAACTATTCCTGCAAAAGAGAGTGAAAGACCGATTTCTGAAGGAGAAAGCGCTCGTCCAGCACGCTCGGGAGCCGATGCGAAGATAGGATAGAGAGAGTTGAAGGAAATATTGGAGAGTTGAAAGATAAGATAAGTACCAAGAAGTATTACAGTATCGCGGTTAAGGACTTCCTTGTAGGACAAGTGAGCTTCGTTTGATGACTGGAAGAAGTCGCCCATTGAGAGGAGTGATTCAGCTTCAGAATCTTCTTCATCCGATGAATCAGAGTCATGAAGAAGTGCGCGCTGAGAGGGGGTTCTTGTATAGGTTGGATGTCGAGCTCCTTCTGTGAATTGCCACATCCACGTGAAGAGGCTCTTCATTCGATGCTTCAAAGGGGGGAGATTTTTTGCCTCTTCTAGACTTTCTTCCAGGAAAAAGCCCGCCAATACCAAGTCGAGGAGTAATATTGATGCCGCAAACAAATTCGGTAGTAAATATGGATAAGGATTTGGATGCCCCTTGTTGAACGGATTCTCTTCGAAAATTAACAATCCACCTAAAGCCGGCCCTGTTATGCCACCAATTCCATAAATGACTGGCAGATAGACAAATGCCTTACTCTGATTACTGCGGTCCGTAATCTCTCCCAAACATGTACTTATTACACCCTGATTCCCGTTGACCATACCCATGAGCGCTTGTACCAATACTGCCTGCCATAATGTCCTGCAGAATCCAAAAGCAACAAAACATGCTGATGTCAAAAGAGTCCCAAGCATTACCACCGGCTTCCTCCCTATCCTATCAGATAACCAGCCCCAGAAAAAATTTGTTGTAAATTGCGCGAACGCAAAACTCGACGCTATGGTTCCGACGTATAAACCTATTTGACTTGGATCAACTTCTGGAAATTTCGATGTCATTTGGGGTAGGTATGGAGATATCGAATTTAATGCAGTTTGTTCGGCGAGCGCGATGACTGCCAATACAGCGAGTTGTTTTATTGGAAGAGGAGATTGATGTTGTTCATCTTCGGGCTCCCCTTCATTCGAATTCGAATTCGCAGATCCATCGCCACCAGATGATAAAGTTGATGCGACTTGAGGTCTGCCGCGAGACTTGGGTGGTGGGGTGGGGAAGGTATGGTAGTGAGGAGTAGAGGACTTTCGACGCTCCATCCCGCTGGGAAATCTCGCCCTTTTCATGATGACTGATGTCTCAAATAGCTATCGTGTTGATGTATTTGAGGATAATGCAAAAGTGGTTTGATTCTTATCAATCTTGTTGGTTGAGGGGTCTTGTAAGGAGGTCGTGTGCTCAGGTTAAGTTATGAGCCAAGGTCTAGAACGAACTGGTATTTGGAGGATGGAGGTTAGGTAGCTACCTTGACATCAAGAATAATGGAAATGAATAAATGAAATTGAGTCTTTAAATCTATATCATTGAATTATAACATCGCCTTCAAAGTCAATGAATGAATGAATCGACTGGTTTTTTGTAGTATTTCCAGCAGAAGAGAACAGAAGCAAATTTTGTCATTAGAAAGCCGAGGGAAGCTCTAGCCGCAACTACATCATCACCAGTTTCTCTCCAATTTCTCACACCAACTCGCTTACATCAATACTAGCTAGCCACTTTGGTCATTTCAGCCACACTCCAGCCACTTGAAAACAAGCCGAAGTTTGTGCGTGTATTAATCAACTCCCTCCGTGCTTGATATAATAAACAGTTCTTTTTTTTTCTATAAATAAACCAAATATATGTTAAAAGCACTCAGATCAAATTCAACTTCTGCTTATCAATGGAGGAAGATAATTTATGCTATCTAAGATATCGAGTTCATAACGTATCAGAAACTTGAGTTGATCTAGAACAGCTCTGGTGGAGTAGATAAAGCTTGCACATCGGCGAGCAACAATCAGTCATTCACTCCACTTTGTCAAGATTATTAGTGTCTGTAGTGGAACTCTATCTGATTGATACACGAACGTTGAAAGATATGGATAAGTGGAAAGTATCACAATAGTCAATTCAACCACAGTAGGCTTAGGAGAGTTGAAAGCTCTGATATGACCTATCTCACGACTGTCAGAAACGTCGAAACCCCCTATGCCCAAATCAAAATCTAATATTAAATCGAGGTTCAACTGTTGGTTTCTCCAGTGTAAATCCTCATTACTCACTAATCCCCAGAATTATGGACCGGAATAATCTCGGGGACTATATGGATGTACTTGCCATTTCTGGCTGATCGTTGATATCGGTAAAAAGAGGGGAATTATTCCGAACATTCAATATCTGTCAAGTGTTTGTAGAAACGAGTCCACTACAGTCTTCGGCCAATATTTTACATATCCTATTGTTCCATCTCTTAATAGTACATGAAAATAAATCTGTTATATACATCTTCAACCATCTTGACATCATGAACATCGCACGCCAGAAGATATGAGGCAGGGGGAAAAAAGGTAATACGAAGAGGCATGGGAAGGAGGGGGAAGCATTCTTGATTCCTCCAATGACATTTGACATTGTTAGTGTTGTTGAATCGAAGATTCTAGAGCCGCTACGGAACTCGTGGAAGTAGAGACGCCTCCGGCCAACGTAGTGTTGGCGTGTAGACGGTATGCCCATGATGGATCTGTTTGACCGCGAGGAAGGTAGCAAACATATGAGGTTGACTAAGATCAAGGGAAAGTCGAGACTTGAAGGAGGCAACATAAACGAGGATAGGTATTAAGTATATGTGAATTTTTATGGGTGTACTGGGACGCGTGTGAGATCCAAACATTGCGAAGTTTGGCATATAGTGCGAGTTTTTAAATCATTGCTGAAGCAAAGCCAAGACCACAAAGTCGCGGACGCCAGCTGATGTTTTTAGGACCCCATCCAAAAGATCTCGAGACCGAAAGGATAGAGCCTCGAGTGCAGCAGTAACTGGACTGAGAACATACTTTTGAGGGGGTATTTCAAGGTGCCGATGACTTTCTATGATCAATTGGTAACAGACTTATGGACATTTACGAAGAAGTGACGCATTTCCAAAGTAGTTGGATAAATTTCAACAATCATAGTGGTATCCTCGGTCCACGTTGTGTTCTCATCATCCTCGGGATGCCTTTGGGCAAATTCGCATGAAAATTTCTTGCAGCCCGCCTTTCTGCCAGGGTTTGTGGTGCGATAAATGAAAATTACACCACCATGGTTCTTAAGGGAGATTGAAGTCCTGGCATTCTATTATGTCTCCCACTTGTGCTCGTTTGGTGGACCCTCCGGTTGTGGCCCACAGCAACTAGGAAGGCTAACTTGGCTAACGTATGACTGTTCTTCTTGACCGTATACTCTGGTGAGCCATCAAGAACAAAGGAACCAAAATTTCCTGTCTCTCTAGATGAGACTTTGAGTATATGGGCTTGTTAATTCTTGATTCGGAAGTTTTGACTGATCATTTTTTAATTTATCATTTCTTATGTATGTTTGATGTGTGATTTCATTTCTTCTACATGTGCATCTTTACTAGGCAGCACATTTAATAATCATACATGTTCAAAATTAACCACGAGACAGCCCAACAAATTCCAAGACTTCCACCGAACTTCGTTTAGATCAGATCTCAGGGTACACCCTCGAGCTTGAAAAACCCCAGACCCTTGCCCATTCACACTAAAGAAATCTCCCGAAATGGTAGTATGCTTACGATTTACCGAAAACGGCGATCAAAGGATGCCGAGACTGAAGGCAAGCCGGGACGAAAACGCCCGCGAACGCCATCAGACATTCAATCGGAAGCCTACAATAAGTTAGTGAGGGACATATGCGATGAGAATCAGCTGGGAACTTACCCCTAGTAAAGGGTACCAATCTCAATAACCATATCAGTTTGGTAGGTGACCTTAGTTTGCTCGTCGTTAGGCTGAAGATAAGCAGTATTGCAAGGATAAACGGTGCATCCACTTCGTGCCTCGTGGACATTGCCTTGACCAGCTGGGTAAATAAAACGGATACCAGAATTATCGGTATGGTTGGTGATTGCAGAGGCATCGTAGTGGGTCTTGCCTTCGAACTTTTGCCATTGAATTTCGGCTTGGACACGGTGGACAGGGACAACAGCATCATACATCTTAGCCATAACGGTGCCTCCCCAGTAATAAGGCATTTCGATGGTGAAGTTCTGTCCACCTTTGTGGTGAATGTCTGCAATATCCTCGCATTCAGCATGGGATGTAAAGGCGATGATTCTGTCTACATCGTCGAAAGATATGAAGCGTATTGTGTTGCGGGGGATTGTGCTGCCGGCAAGAGCGGTTGATACGCTGAGGCCTAGGACAGCGGTGACTATTTTACTACCTGAAACCATGATTCAGACTCGAGAGCGACTTGATCTAAAGAAGAAATGAATCACAAAGGTTAGCTTCATGGAGAGCAAGTGAGTGATAGAACGTGAGAATTACATGTATCTGAGTTTGATTGATAGCCGTGTGAGGTGGGAGGGGAAAGACAAGATGGAAAAGAGAGTGGAGGAGCAAGTGTAGAGTTGAGAGAGATGTAAATTTAAGGGGAACAAGTAGCACTTATGTTTCAGGAAATAAAATGGCTAAGGTTTATAGTAAGCAGAACCGACATGGTCACAGCCTATGACGATTGTCATGAATCGAAGCAAACTTTCTATTTCTTTGTAGCCAGAGCAACGAGAGCAACTCGATATGCTTCAAGATATATGCGCTATAACTGTATCTAAAGATTAGTTTGAGTCTAGATTTGTTGATTTTGAGGGAATTACATGTTTTGAGAATTCCAAGTTGACGATCATGTTAATCGTAGGTCACTTGGCTTGAATACTTGTTGTATACATCATATATTGTGGTGACTTCAAATATCACTATTAGTAACAGATAGAAAAAAGGATGCTCATGTCATGAAGAGGTAACTCAATGTCATGGACTAAATTTCTCACTTGCGTAAAGGCTCCAAAGCATATTAATTTGAACTCAAAATTTGAGCTTAACCCTTTACAATAACATCCGGAATACAAAGAAAGAAAGGAGTAGCGAGGTCATCCACTTCGTCAAATCATCCAATCATATTGCATATTGTTCAAACAAGATGTTGAGATATATCAACAGATTGACATAGATGAGAACGTCAGATGGCTCAGAATCAACAATCTCCATTATCTAGCTACGTCTCGAGCACAGAATGTATGTACGCATGTGTTACACATCGAAGTAAGAATCGAATACAACATCCTTGGGATATCTCCTTATATATCGTATGTAAGATGTAGCCAGATACCATTAAGAAATTACACCATGTGAGCATAGATTTCTGGGAAGACAAATAGGTTAAAATCAGTCATTCGGAAAGTTTACACTTCCTAGCTCTTTTCCTCACTCAATGCTTAACCTTCTATTGCCTTTAATCTTGACGTCACGATATCATAATTTACCATCAGCATACCCATCTCAACAAACCATGAGTAATAGTTTCCTCGAGTTGCATATGAAATTTCCAAATCTGGATTGTTTATATACTACCTGGGTAGATATAGTTACTAAAAGACCTTGATTATCGACTCTGGGTACTATCGACGGTTGACCACCATTTTCTAGTCTGTGAGAAAAGAACAGATCTGGTATGATTCTGCGACGACAGTGTCATGATAAACCTTGGGATCTGCCAACTTTTACTAATATCAACTCCCTCCTTTCCGGCAGATCTTAGCAATGAAGAAGTATAAGTCACTGCCCTTTACCATCTTAGTTCATAATCCTATGCAAAAGCTATCGTCTTCATTTTCCATAACCAGTTTAGTGGCTCTCGATGCTCTCTAGCTGTCAGTCCCTCCAACCTTGCTTCATCCTATTATTCAGATGTATCTAATTAAAATCTAGTTTGAATAGAATTAATAGGTTCAATCATTCTTCATCAAATCAAGGCATCCTAGATATAATCCAAAATACTTCCAGCGACTACAATGATCATCCAAACCCCCTACAAAGGTAGAAGTGATGTTGTTTTCAAGAAGAATATTAGTAATCTATGTAGCATTAGCAACTCTAGTACACACAACCTATCAAATTAAGTAAGACGCTAAGTTAAATATAGCGCAATTTGTTACCGGTTCCTTGGTCGTCAATCTGTCAGTTGTTAGTCTGGCTTGAATTCAATTTAAGCTTTTGACGCAGACGCCGATCCGCTATATTTGGGACTTCAAGCGACTAAAGAATTTTAGATCATCACAATAGATATGGAATAGCTTCGGTATTAGAAGAGATGAAAGTAGTAGATCTACGAATACTAATTACGCGAAAAATTCCCCCTTTGGTTTGCAGATTGACACCTGTTCATGATTTCAGAGTTGTAATGAGGTTAATCCTCATATCAGTTGAAAGTTAAACCATGTTCAAGGGAATGAACAACAATCTGCAGTATCTGTCGGCACCTACAGAGGACAACCTTACTCAATCTACAGCCTGGATCGACTTGACCAGCCCTAAATGGGCAACATTCAATTCAACAGAAAAACCTGTAAAAGCTTCCAAAGCCCCCAAACTTTAATTCTCACATCTTAGGATTTTCAATGTCTGGACCCAGGTCTATATTAGAAGCTTTAACGCCTTTCGACAAAATCGCTGATCCCAGTCCTGTGAATAAATTCTAGCTTTTCGGAATCTTTCCAAAAAGGTTAAACTGAAAGCTCGCTTCCGTTGAAGGAATCGTTCTTGTAGGCGTGGAAGGGGTGCAAAATTATGAATACTATGGATCTAGATTATATATCAATCACTAAAGTCGCACCTTCCATATTTATCCCTAACAGCGTGGCCGTCAAATGACATACCTATCACTCGGCCAGACTGACTTAAAATACATGAAGTCTCTGCCTATAACATCCTTTCGGTTCTGGTGGCTTGCAATCAATCTTGAGATTCAAATGGTAGAAAAGTAAGTCAGTTTCGATTGAGGTGATCCGCGAGAGTATTTTATTTCACCCTTGCTGGAATGAGATTTATCTTGGACCCATAATCTTTAAACTGTCGAACGGCTTCGATAATCATTCCCAAGTTATCCAATAATAGAGGGATCTTTTATATATAAGCTCTAATAATCACCATAATATTGGTCTCAGTAGGCATAGATCGCTGGTCGTGAACAGTACAGCCTTCTTCACCGAAACCTCAAGCTCAAGTTCTACGTCACTTCAAATTTTTACATAAATACACGACACCAATACTCCAATGAATGGTAAATATATTCATTGCAAAACTGACTACGAGATAGAAATTAGGTATCGATGATAATTTTCAAAGTTCTTCATTTTTCATATCTTCATCATTGCATTCATTTGACTTGGAGTTTTCCTTCATCCTCCGGGGATACCCAGAATAGCTTTTTCAGCCTTCTCTCTTTCTCATCCCTCATGTACTCATCGAAATGCATTGCAACCGGATCCAAATTGCCACCTTGGTATGCTTCTGGTGCTAAAAATGCACACTTATCGGCTTCTTGTGCAAGATACCTGCAGACATGCATATGCAACAAGATCGCAACGCGTTGGTTTCCCTTCTCCGTGAGGCGCCATTCTTTCCGTGGACTCCCCTCTGGCTATTGTTAGCAGCGGCTTAGGAAACGGAAAATGTTCTTACCGTCGAGGAAAAAGTCTTGATCTTCTGATCGCCCCTCAAAATTAATATCGGTATTAAGCCAGCCTGAAGTATCAAGCCAGAATACTGATTTGTCTCCCTCAAATTGTAATCGATCCACTACAGAATGCGTCGCTTGTTCAAGTTGTCCACGAAAAGGTCTCATTACAAATATTGGAATATCAACCGCTCGGTGTTGTGGATAATCGTATTGCGAAACCTCGGCCATTGTCCCGGAATATTTGGGGTATGCCAATGTTCTAATTGCCTTGATTAACGAAACGTAAGTCTCCTCGAAAAGCACACTCAGTTCCCATGTTGTCATATTATAATCTTCATTGTATATTCGGAACGACTCCCAGTCAGCATTGCCAATATTGAGAATCTGGACATGTTAGCTGCTTATATTTGAAGTAGAAAGCGAAACAATTACCATTACATCCGGGACATAGGATTGAAAGAGCCATGGTTGCGCATATTGCCCAGAGCCAAGTGGTCCACTGCAAGCATTAGAGGGTCTAAATTAAAACCGGACAACCAAAGAACTCAAGAAGACCTCCAGACGTACCTTTGGAAGAAGACGTCTGCCAATCCTGCTGGACTTCCCCGGCCACCGATACAGTCTTGCAGTAGGCACATCCCATCCATTCCAACAGTTACGTGATCGCTACCAAACATCTCACCAGTCAAGTATTCCCACCCCATCACTCCTCCTAATATTCCATTTGCGACATTAGATGCTATCCGGTGCTTTCTTCTATCTAGGCCTGTCATAGAACCAGGTAGATCAGTCAAGATCTCTAACATCTTGCGCCGAGAAGCATTTTCTGGTAAGACATCATCCACAGCATTTATAGATAGTCCCAATTCCTCATTCTCTACATCTCTTTCAGAAAATGGTAGATTCGTAGTTGACATCGGGTTTTGAACTGGGATCAGTTGTCCATTCTCATCTATCCAGACCCCTAGAAATTGAAAAGTCTCTATTATATCCCTGCCGATCATTGGTGCAATGATTCGAATAATGTGTGGTGATTGGGGATCGAGATCTTTCGTTCGTATAGCCACAAGTGATGTTGCGTTTGGAAGTATAACGTATTCTTCATCATCGACTTGGGCAAGCAAAGAGATAGGTCCCGCGCTTGTATTGTCTAATAATGGTGGAAATCCAGACGCTGCTGTTTTGTTTCGAGCATCTATCCTTTTGACATGCCCCTGTTGATCCTTGTTATGGAGTGATAGTAAGATGGTGCTACTTCCGTTGAAGGCGATATCAAGATAAATGCCTAGGGAAGATTTGTTAGAAACTACAGGTGATTTAGCGAGAGAGTATACCTGGGAATGACCCATCTTTTCTCGACCCATCCAGTGTCGAAGACCAACGACCCACATACTATTTTATGTTAGAATTTGTTATTTTGAATCGACATGATAACATACACGTATGTAAGGATGGCTGGTGTCAATAAATTGAAGTCCTTCCAGTGGTGGCTGTGCTGTAGAAATCTTTGTGTCATATTGATAGAAATGTATTCGCTGCTGTTGTTGACTCAACCAAAACCAGAAACAAACCATTATTAATACGGTGAGCCATATAGCCTTGTAGAGGTGCTCCAAGTTGGTTTTGTAAAATCGGTGAGGTGTTTCCGACTGCTCCTCTTCGTCATAAGCTGGTGGCGGGCTTCTGAAATCTACTCCATTCCGCCAATTCTCCAATGAAACCTCTGACCATGGTGTCGTATTATTAATTGGTGGTCGAAGAGGTGTCTCACTTGTTGCAGTTGAAGTTGCGGTTGGAGTTGATAAAGGGGAGATGTAAACCATTATGAGCAAAAATTGGTCAAAATCGATCAAAACTGAGCAAAAGAGCAAGATTGTAGCAAAGCAAAGGGCAAAGAAATTTACAGTGATCAAAATGTAAAGATTGTGTTCATGCTCAACTATATCACAACGATAGATTTCAGAATACAGCAAAAACTTCAAAGGTGGCAGGAGAGTGTCCAGAGACTTTCGTGACTTCTTTCCTCAGACTTGCACCTTCCATATTCCGCAATCACGGTCAACCTCAATATTACCAAGCAAACCAAAGTAAGTTCAAGGAATTTAATATCTGGTTTGATTTCTTATCTTCTGTTTTATTGTTTCGATCGGCGCGAAGTACTGGAATTTGCCAGTTGTGAGCTACAGTATACTCTTTTCAATCATTTTTCTTCCTACTTTGCAATTCGTACGCAATGGCAAGAAAATTCGCGAGAAGACTTATTTTACCACTTGCAATCCTTTTCTGGGCTGCTATTATTATCTCGAACCTTTCACCTTCCCGATATAGACACCAAGTTTATAACCGCGAGAAACACAATACCCCATTGCGAATTCCAATATCTCGTCCATTGAAAAATTATTCAAAAAATACGATTCAATCATGGGCATATTCAGGTAGCGGGAATCTAAACGAGGCCCCTACTCCGAAAGTTACTGTCCCGCATGCTTTATTACAACTCACTGCGCATTGCTCCGACCCGGTCAACAAATTCACGAACCATCTTAGACTTCCTAATCTACTTTACAATATTTCCATGAGACCCAGGCTTGGATCCCCTGAGTCAAGAACTTTCTGGAACCCAACAATTTTCTCTCTGCCATATTGGGCAAAGAATCAGTATTTGATCGTGAGCATGGTGTACTTGAAGGACCGTGGCTACCGAGCCAATGTTTTGTGTGAAGCAAATATTTGCCACCCACAAACTGAGAATCGGGGACACCTCCAAGAGAGAACTTGTACAGATGATGATATTAAAGTTCTCGGTAGTAATGGAGGGATGAGATGCGAAAATACGCCTATTGAGGTGACTGTTCCTCCAACCCCAGCAGAAAGTTGCCAGGGGAATCAGGAAGGACTGGCCGATATACCTGGCTTTCATGATCCTAGGATCTTTTATTCCGGAAGAGGTGAGCCTATACTTATGATATCTTCTCAGTATGATTCTCTTTCTTTCTTCCGAAAATCTCTTCACTAAATGACTTCCAGGTCGCGATATGCTTGCATCGGACTATGGTCTATTGATCTTCGTTCTGTATACCCCGACCTGGAAGAAATTTTCTCATCACCGCCCAAGAGATTCGGAGGACCACTCAAGTCTTATCCTGTCCTGACCGAGTTGACACGCAATCCACGAGAGACCCGAAGATCATACGAAAAGAACTGGTTTATATTTTCACCAACTCCATCCTCATCATACGTTCATTATGAGCTGACTTCTTCACAACGCACCTTTGCAAAACTTATTGGTAATGGCTTCACAACAACTAATTTGACTGACCCAAACGAGATCTCTTGTTTTATCGACGCAACGCTAGAGGAAATAGCTCTTAATAGATACATGGCAAATGCTACTTGGCATCAGGCCACACCTGCTTTAAAACTGATTCTTTGTACTCGTTCTAATAACTCTTGTATTTCCGAGACTCCGGATACTGTTTTTATTGCAGCCATTCATCGTAAACACAAAAACGTCTTGGACCTACCGATCCGTTACGAAAGATATTTTGTGATGTGGGCAGCAATGCCTCCTTTTAGTATGCTGGCTATGAGTCAACATCCAATTCTCCTCGCAAATGAAACAACCACTGGTTGGACGACCGGCGAAAGTTGGGATGATAATCCAGAGGCTTTGTCCGAAGGTCGTGGTTTTTGGGCAAAGCTCACTTACACCACAACTATAGCGTATGCTTGGAACAGGGAAGATGAGGACCTAAGGGATAAAGGTGTGGGGTTTCTGGATGATGAAATACTTCTTAGTGTGGGTGTGGATGATCATGATCAGGTTTATGGAAGGGTTCTTGTGTCTGAGCTGCTACAGTGTTTGAGGATTTGTCCTGGATTGATGTGAGAGCAATTGGTATGAAACTGTAGAGGATAAGGGCAATCGTCATTTCTTTGATTGAGATGTAAAGAAATAGATAGGTTGGAATGTGTGCATTTATGGAGAATCATTGATTCATGCTAGATGGAGATAAAAGACAAGATTAATTTCAACACATACTAGTTATCTTAATTACCATTCTGCTAGTTTGGGATACTTCAAGGTCACAGTGATCCCTTTGAAATTACTTGTGTGAATGGAACACGTATGCTTCCTCCTAGTCTTGAAGAATGGATTTGGATGGTTGAAAACTGTGCGTGCCAGTCGGCAGTGTGAATATCATCTTGTAAACTTCTCCGGTCAAGATTTCGGCAAAGTCGCCGTTAGAACGATTTATAGTTAGCAGATACCTTCAATATCAATAATTTGACCCGAAATGCACGATATGATCAGTGACCCGGGGGGAAGAGTCTAGATAAGATGAGGTCCTTCGATGACTGGGTGTTGGCTTCGGAAGTTGGTCGATGTTTATGGCCATTATAGATTGCGAAGAGTATCTTCCGGTCGAATGTGATGCGTATGGCCACGATGAGCTAACCCTTTGTCTGATCTGGTGTCAAGAAAAGAAAAGAATTCTTTGCTGTTCCTTGGGAGGGTCAAATATTGTTAGTATTGCTGAATATTTTGCGTTGGTGCAGGTCCGCCAACTGTTTGAATCACTTTCAATTTAGTCGAATTTACGAACGATTCTGCGGGAGTGAATTGGATACACCCACGATATTTTTGAGAATGATTCATGTGTATCAGGAGATTTGAACACATTCACACCTCTTTTTTACTTCTGACTACTCTCTTCTCGAATTACCATTCATTGATCTTTTGTCGAAAAGACACATAGGAGGAACTATTTCTCTGTCATGCAGATTAAGATACTCATAACAAAATGATGGCATTGATCTAGCTCTTGGGCCACCGAATTAGAGCAAACTTGTATGTTGCTTCTGTTGTAGCTCGTGTCGACGTTCCCCTCTTCGTAAGAATCAAAGTATCTTGATGATGAAGAGATTACTTATATATCTACCCAAAGATCACTTTCAAGACGATGACCTGACCACTGGAAACCTTTCATATTCGAGCTGATGGGGTGATATGAGTTTTGGATATCGGTGTGTACGCGTGAGTACCAAGTTGCTAGTACTAACGAGACAATTTGACTTTCTGTGATTTCTCCCTGGGTTTAAAATCTCTTTCTAGTCAAGGTAAGCTTGATCGGAGAGTCATTAAGACACTGTCTACTCATAATTCGCCATGACTGATTTCGAAATGCTTTAAACTGATTCATAAATATCTTGAGAGTCACAAACTATGGATACCTGTGACAAATTTTTGAGATCCCTCAGATTCGAAAGGTTTCGAGGTCTCAAATTTTCTTTTCTCTAATTTATATTGGAATGCATCAGAAACATCGCAAGAACAACCTGCTGCAAACAACGAAAAGCTTAACTATCTATGACTTCTCCAAGCCTCGACAAAGACACTTCACGTTCCAACACCTCACAATCAAGCTTAGAGGACAGAGTAGAGGCCCGCGGAGCATTCAAGGAATATGTTGAACGTACATGTGGTGAGAGATACATTCTCGAGCATCCAGATCTAGTCTTTCTTTTTGAGCTTTCAGATCCTCTTGAATCGCCCATATCTGTTATTCCACCAGCTTTAGAGCTAATTGAGCTTGCTTTCGCGTCACTCACGGAAGCCGAAGTTCAATCCACCGACATTAAATGCGCTCTTTATACGAAGCTTTTCTTTGACGAGACTTTTTCGATACCTTCATCACTCGAAAAAACATCGGTGAAAGCATTGGTGCTGACCATAAAAGCCATAAGTAATGATAGTTTGCCTATTGAACCGAAAGAACCCAGAGACTTCATGAATTTGTATGAGAGCGTTCGTAGTCATCTCATTTATAAGTGTTGTTCCCCGCATTACTGTAGAGGGAACACACTGGAATGCATCATCGATTCCGAGGGTCCATCGGTCATCCAGAGACCTACCGAAGACTCGCCCGACTATCTTCCTCACCATTTGACCAAGAATAGCGATTCCAAAATAGATTTTGTTCATCCTTGCCGCGAGTATACTGAGCTCTTCGAACTGCTTCACCACCCCAATCAAACAGATCGACTCAGTCACCACAACGGGGTACTTTTAATACCAGAAAATTGGACCCCCAATTATTACAAGTATGTCAAGCAATTGATCGAGAACGAAAATCATGGAACTTTTACAACTTATATGGGGTGCTGTAAGCACAATCCTCGTCTTTGGACGAAGATAGATGACGAAAATATGGCGAAGAGAAATAGACAATTAACTGTCGTGTTTGCAATCATAGTTGCGTTTTACCGGACGGTAGAACATGCATTCATTGCAGCAAGGAGAAGGTTTTGCAGAATTGGGATTGCAAAAGGCAGTACAGAGTGCCCTTGACGAGCTATATTCGGTATTATAGTCCACGGGGACCGAGCGAGGATCTACTATGCCACTATTATTTGGACAAGGACGAAGACGGGGTGGTTCAAGAAATGGCGAAGTACTCGATAAACAATATATGTATGTATTGTTCAAAGGTTTGAAATCCAGTGTACATTAGAAACCGACTGACTGAACTTATAGGGGCCAACGCCCTTCAAGAGTCCATCTGATTGAAGAACTTGAACAATTGGAGGATACTATAGAATACGAGAAGCGTTTTAGCATTTTGGATTCAGGCAGCAGTGAAAATCATGCACGGATGGATTAGGTGTTGTGGATGGCCGTTTAGTTTGTTAAGTAGTCGTTGAGTTCTAACAATATCTCTATCACACGTTTTTTTATTTCATGATGTATGAAGTTCGTGAACCTATCTAGATACCCCTTTACTAATACAAGGCCCTTGTAAATTACTTGATAGAAAGTAAGATAGAAATTTAGCACATTGGAGGGAGAATTCAAAGCCAAGTAATGCGGCTGCACAAAATCGTTTCGGGATGTTTTAAGCTCAGCTGAGAGAAACTCACTACATGGTGCTATGAAATAAGTGGTGCTTATTGACTTGCAGTAAAATTTCAGTCATCTATTGACTTAACAGCTAGGAAACAAAAGAGATATTAATCAACCTTTCCGAAATTCCCTCACACCACGATACTCCCATCATCCACATTACGGTATCTCGCAACTCATAGTAGCACAACTTTGCTTTGAATCATCAAAGCATCGATCAAAAAGAAATGAAACTCGAGGAAACTAAAGAAAGCGAAAGGAAAGACAAAGGGAATAATTTCTGGGTCCAAAATACCCACTATGTCAACCCACTTCATGGAATTCCTATACTATGTTGTCTCTGATGCTTCGATCTGCAATTATGTGGCGTCGACATATGTTTAAACAAAGCTACAGTTTTCTTTGTCGATGTATAATCTTGGCGGCCCTGATCGCTGGGGATGGTGGTCTTTTCTGTGGAATCACTGCAGGAGTCGACAGATTTGGCGTCCCGGATTGTGGTGAACTTTCTTGAAATAGTGGGGTCCACCTGCTCGGCGGGGAATTTGGTGAGCTTCCATAGGGCCTATGTAACCTTTCGCTAAGAATCCGATCGACTATCCGAACTTGCTGATGTTCTGGAGGCGGGGTCGGGGGTGAGATTGGTGAATCGGGTGGGGGAGTAAGAGGCGGGTTGTAAGCTGGATGCTTTAGATGCATACGCCTTAGAAGCTTTGGTGCTCTTGTCGGAGTTCTTATAAGTGGAGGAGCCGGTCTAATTGATTTGAGCTTTGTGGATCCCGAATATGATGAGAACTTTCTTCCACCGGATACAAATTCAGTAGGTTTTGCGCTTGAAAGCGGACGTGGAAGACCTACTGCTTGCCCGGCAATTCCACTCATATAATATGGGGATCTTTTCTCTTCCACTGGAGTAGCACCATCTTTCATACTAGGATCTCTTTCAGATCCATCTTCTGTACGGACTATTGTTTTGGGGGGGATTTGTCCATTCGAGATTATAGATTCGGTTTCCACGAGAGTCGTGGGCTCGGATGAGGAGAATAACGGAAGGAGACCTGCACTAGGAACTGGTACAGAGGACGGTGTGTTCGCAACGGATGTGAATGCTAGTCCCTGGACTGCAGAACATTTAGACTGATCTGATATAGTCGTTTGACTGCTCAGTTCTGCTACGTTGAAATCGCTACCGATCTGTGTTCTATCCGATCCCGAGATTTCGATACCTGCAACTATAAGATTTTGGCTGCTAATAGAGGTATAGGTGAACTTACTCCTATCTTCTGGGTTATATAGACTGTTGTTGACAATGTTACCGATATCTGTCCATTCAGGGACTCGTGAAGGACTTTCCTGTGAATTTTTTGCCGGTCTCGAATTTGTTTTTGCAGCTTGGATGGCTCTGTCTGATGAGACAGGGCCATCTCTGGATATGGGAGGTTGCGGATCTGTCATAGACTTACCCTTCAACCCAGTCTGTGAATTTGTCTCGTCCTCGGTATGCCGTTCCTCGCTTCGAAGATGCTGGTTGGCAATAACCCTGGGTAGCGGTATTATACGTGTTATTATTTGTCCAGTTGGTTCCGGATCTTTACAATCAAGGTCCCAAATTGAAGGTTCTGGGTCCTCGAGCCCGTTGAAGTTTGGGAAACTGCTTTCAGTACATTGCCACCGGCAATTATAGCCCATGAAGAAAGTAAGTGCGAATCGTTCGCGCCCTATGATTGTAAGTGATACTTGAGAGTTACTTGAATTGATATCGCCATCATGAGAAGGACATCCGTAGCATTTTCCGTAACCACATTTTGAATTTGAACATTTAATTTTTGGTATGTAGCATATAGCGCACGACGTGTAGCCACAACTTAATTTTGGATACCTCCAATCCCCCGAAGTGGCTTTATTCTCTGCATCGAGAGCTTTGCAAAAGTAAACGGGCAGGGCTTCAGGAGCTGCTTCGCAGCGGCAACATTTCCAAAGCATGGAAATATTTTCAGCACGCATTTTATTTTTGCGTATGGTATCGAGATTCATTGTAAAGTTTGATAACTGAAATCGATTTTTGTTGTCCTTGTAGACGTTGTATGCTCTGCTTCAGAACTGCCAACAGCGAAAACTATATCGACTTTTGAAAGCAAGATTTTCGACTCATTTCTGGGGAAATTCATATTAAGAATCATTTCCTGCTCAATATTAACCAAATTCCTTGTAGTAAATACTTCGAGTAATAATTTGGGACCTGCATGATTCTACGTTAAAATATTGAAGTCCAGTCATATGACGTAAAGTTAAAATACGTCGTAATTAAGGTACACTTTCTTATGTGTTGAAGACTATACGCCTTATGTGAACACTCAAAACCCTTGAATCAAGATTTTTAAATTGCAGTCATTCCAGTAAAGGCTCTCAAAATGAGCCTTCTCTGACTTGTTCTTTGTTATCTGAATGGAAATTACATGATGCGTGTGCGTTTATACCCTCATACCAGTCATATGTGATCTATCTTACACAGTAGAACCATCTACTAGATACGATGTGATAGAGTAGAATGAAGATTATATTCTGATCTCTATCCTGATCTGGTGCCTGAAATCCATAATTTAATATGAAATGAAGAACGATATTAGAGCCCGAGGGCCACATCCAGAATTCACTCGCAAAAGTATTTTTGAGTGAACGTGAAGTGGATATTGATCCATCTAATTTCACTATCTCTGCACTGGCTAGATGATTCTTTCACAAGAAGTACGAGTGAACATAACTCGATGCTATTTATGTTCGCAATCTCCCGTACTATTATTGCATTCTCGTTTTACACAGCGTCGTTCTAGAACAATGTTGGTGAATCTTTACGATACGGCCGTTCTGTAATTGTGAATGATATGCCGCGATGTTGCAAAATTCTAGCTACTTAATCGGTCTTCTTCACGTCCTCTATCCCTCTTTCATCTTACAACAATTCGAGTTCAAAATCGAATTCTTCGATAACATACAACTCTAATTTTGACTCCTAATCAACCCAAATCACCTTATACCAACAAGCTCTCAATCGTCTCAATCGACTTCATCCTCCAGCAAAACAAAAAGTCAAAATACCTAACAAAGTATCTCACTATGTGCTATCAGAAGCTCAACAGCATTACTTCCCAAGACCAAATCACCCCAATTTTTGCCGCAGGTGTCATCATGAATGACCCAACCAATCTCGGCGAGTTCCGCGGCCCAGCTGTTGATGCAGTAACCATCATGACCTGTTGCAGATGTAGTCAGAACACCTCTCTCATCGCAGGTGCACCGGGAGCCACCTCTTGCAATAGCTGTGGTCATTATGAATGCAACAACTGCGATTTCAATTAATCGCCATAAGCATTGGCCAATTTTCCGAATCGTTAAACTCGACTAGTGTGGAAGTCCAGAGGATGCTTTGATAATGGACGGTTTGAAAGTTGGTGGTTCGTCTGATAAACTTCGCTCTCAGGCGCAACGGGAAACGAACTTTAGAATACATGATGTGTGTTTTTGCGGGAGTCAAATTTTCTTGCTGGGTGGAGTTTGGTAGGAAAAGCGCAAGTGGGTAGGAATTCAGTTGTCATAGGACTTAACAAGTATGGGAAGGATGTGGTCTCTCCAGTTGCCTAGATCAGTGTAACAGTTAGTAAAGGGTTGCTCTGCGAGCACCTAATACTAAGTGATACTAAGCGCATCAAAAGTTCTCTTGATAATGCTGTGTTGCACTGGTGCATTCTCAGAGCAGAAATAAAGTTCCATCAGAATTACTTTATACTAAAGTTTCTTTCAAAACCTGTCTGACGTGATGTATTAGCAATCGTGAAATAGGTGATATGATATAAATCAAGAATTCGCTTACCTAGACGTACCACTCGTCTGTAACCATTCTGACGAGAATGAAGGGGTGAATTTCGGCAAATTTTTGCGGGTATGGAATAGCCATCTCTTCGGAATGATTAGCCTGGCAATAACAAGAAGTTATATATCATATCCATTTGAAGTTAAGTGATGCTATTCGAATCGCTTGAGATGAGGGTAAGATTATAGATTTGAAATAAGGAATAAGAAATGTCTTGGCGTCGATTTGACACTTGAGCTAGAACAATCAGAGGATACATTGGAACATTTACAAAATATAACGTATGTTGCAGCAGAAAGTAACTTGGTTTTAAGATACATTTCTATTCATTTTTGCTTACTTCTAGGGGTATAAAGAATCAAAAAATCAAGTAAATGACAAACGCACCTTCTCCGGGTGCCTTGAAACATATGACTTTGCTCTTGCTTCATCCGAAAAATGGCATTATTACAGGCAACAAGGATAATAGTTCGACTCCCCATCATTGAAAAGATGAGTTCTTGCACCTCCATCATCGAAGAGCGAGAAAGAACTTCCTCGATATCTTCCAGTGGAATCACGAGCGTTCGCAACAGAAGATGAGAACGCGCTCCCAGTGATCCCCAAGAAAAAGTGGCTGTTGAGCATCACTCCCATATCAATAGCACCCTGAAAATCAAAACTCAGTTTGTTGATGGTCTTCAAAGTATTGGCATCTTTCTCTGCCAGTTTCCACTTATGTGTGACGTCCCAACCTCTGGCTTTCCCGGCCTCCACGAATTTCAACACTTGATTTTGATCTCCGCAAGCCAAATAGACCAATGGTTTTTCCTCGCTAGGACTACCATATTTCTGCCATGCGCGATCCAAAGCATCTAGATCTTTCTGAAGCTGACTTTCAAGGGAGCTCCAGATTTGATCAGATTCTACTCTGAAATGAACTCCATAGAAAGGACGATCTATTTGAGTTAAAAGTCGATCGACGACCCGCCGAGGAGGCTCTTTAAACCGGACGAGATACCCCAGGTCATTCCATAACTTAAGATCTTGCCCAGTCGCATCGTCTGTGATTCTGAATATTAGGAACTGAGGATTAATCTCTATGGCAATTATACCAGCTCCATGATTAAGCTTGTTGCCAGGATTTAACAAGAAAAGTTGTTCTAATTGAGTATATTGAGCGTCAAAGAAATCTTTGAAACCCCTTCCTTTCCAGAAATATCCCTTGAACAGCGCAAGCCCCGGAGCAGTTTTGACTGAGAGTTCTATTGGCCAGCGATGCTGCACAGTAACTTCACCAGACTCGATTTCACGAGGCTTTATGATTCGCATCTGTGGACAAGCTTTCTTCATTTGCTCTAGTAAATGAGCTTCGTCAAACCATTCGCCATAATTCATAGATGCTTTTTCATTGAACCGATTGAGTTCTTGCAAATTATCTTTATCGCGATAGTGAATCGATGGTAGAATTAATCCGTGGCCAGACTCTAAGGCCATCTTCAAGCAAACCTTTACTTGAGACACGATTGTTGTCAACCCCGCAAATATGCCACTGCAATCTAAGTACACCTCGTTTTTCGGCCATTCCGTCTCCTCGCATTGTTGTTTGAGAACTGGAAAATCATAATCTACCGGCTTATTTACCGAAAATACTTGTTCAAAATACCTTCCAGCTTGAGGATGTGCTGTATATGCGGAGGAATATATGCTTTGGGTAGGTCGCACTGAATTCCAACTATGATACAAGATAACACAAGATATCACAATTAATGGCAAGAATCGGAGCAGAGCTCCAGGACGAACAATCATAGTGTATGGCCGGCATTGAGAAGGAAATGAAGTTGGGGTAAGGTTATGGAGGTGTGGGAAAGTCAATTTTTGGCCTGTTTTGCAATATTCTGGTGGCAAGTAATCTTATCTCCCACTTGAACAAAGATTGTGAAGTTACATATGCAAAAGCCCGTCCCCTGTAAATGCATTTTGCCTATTGACCTCGGACGGACTCCGCGGGGTAAACTTGTGAATTTTGATAAGGTGGCTTCAGGGGTACATGAATAAAAGCGGCATGACTTGTGTTGACGAGCCAATTGTTGGCATTGATTTTAAAGGCACCGCATCAAGGGCTGCAGTCAGACAATTTTAAGGTAACTGACCGAGCCGGTCTTCGTCATTACAAGGCACAATCCATGACATCTAATCTAATTAAAAAACGCCTAAACGAGCTGATAAGTACATCGATACCCAATATTTGGCTCCATAATTCTACAAACGAGGTGATGATGCAAGAGTTCTTCTGTATAGCCATTGCGCAAACCTCACACTAGGTTCATCAATCAATCTCGTAACAATCTCCGCAATCCAAATTGTAACAGGGAAGAGGATCATATGGGGAACAAAGAAGCTCAGCTCCATCCCGAATGGCCCGACTTTCGATATTGGGAATGTATTTCTCCATGGTGCCATTTCATCCGACATCTCTTTTGACCAGCCGACCGCGGAGTATAATCTATCGCCCAGAAGTGCCATGATGGGTCCATGCACAAGATAGAATGCGAAAGATATATGGCCCATATATTGGCAAAATCGAGTTTCAAAGAAGCTCTTTAGCCATGGGATTCGAGGAATAGATGCCACAAGGAATGTCGCGGCAAAGAACAGGTAGAACCATTTGTAATCAAATACGGCTTGTGGCTTCAGATAGGATAGATAGTGCCACCCAGGAGTATTTCTCAATACCTTCTCATCCAAATCAAAAGTAGGCACACCTCCAAGATACATGGCGGCAACAAAGAAGTTAGAGAAAATGAGCTCTTTCCAAGAATCGAATCTGGAAAAGAATCGAGGCAAGTCATCATTCTCGGCGAGCAGATCCAGGTCGCAGAGAAGCATGCCAGCTACAAACATTGCATTGTGCGCGCCATCTGCAATATACATGAAGTAGTATATCAATCCGAGCTCGAGGTAGAGTCTCGCATTTCGTGAGCATCGTGAGAATGCCACGAGAGCCGTATAAATGGTAATGGAACCTTTCAATTCAACTGGTATCGACCACACATGAACATTATAAGTAAACCAAGGATCTCCACCAGTCCTAAAAATGTAGCTGAAGTTCTTGGTCTCCAAGTACCATTTCCATACCTCACCGGTCCAAGTTTTTTCATGTTCAGACCTAGGCAGTGGATAGAGATTAAACATGTGCCATATGGTGAGATATATGAACGTCGTGGCAATTACTGGAAGCCATAATCTTATCCAACGTCTGAATAATGCTGATGCCAGATTATCTCCAAGCTTTGCCAAATCTCCGGATTGAATGAGCATCAATGGCTTTCTGGAGAGAACATATCCTGAAATCACGAAAAACGTGGTCACAGCGAGATGGCCACCGGTGAAGAATGTTCGAATGAAAGGCAATTGAATCGCATAGTATTTCTTCTCATAGCCAAACCCCATCTCCAAGATCCAATTGCCATACGCTAAGGTGTGGGCCCATAGTTCATGATGCAGAACGTATACCAGAAATGCTGCATAACCTCTCAATCCATCGAGCCAGGCAGTTGCATGGAGTGGTTTAGCTGGCGCTCTCGTCCTACTTAGAAATGAAGGCTTTATAAAATCCGGGCACAGCTTTTTAGGTTTCCAGTATTTCGTAGGCGATTTGGTGACGATTGGAGACAACAATGGCTGATCTGTTTTGATCTCCTCCATGAATCCATTGTCGAGGATACCTTGATATCCGCTAGGCATTTTCAAAACACCTTTATCATTCACAAGCTTGAAGATTTGGCGAAAGGTGCTGAGAATCAAAATCGATGGAGAAGTTAAAGTTGTAAATGAATCTTGAAGAAATTGTCATGCCAGGATGCTGTGCGAAGCCATGAGCATCCAGAGTTATGCATGTCTCAATTGATCGGCTTTCCACACATAGACATCGTTAGTGCTGCTATTGAGTCGTGAAATACAATCACAAGCAATAATTGACAACGTTTAGTTTTTCTTTGTGAATTTCTTCCCCGAGGTTCGTGCACGTCCAATAATGCGGGGTGTATGGGGTGCAATCCATATCAAAAGTGGAATATATTGGAGAAATATTGGAAGATCAGCGGGAAGTTCTCACGGCCTTTTCATCATCTTCATGGGTACCCTCGTACCCCAATATATTGTGTTGTTCGTGTCCATTCACCCTCCAAGTCTGTCTGTTGATCGTGATGTGGGTTGTCGTGAGCTAATCACGGAGATTGCATGGAATATAGGGTTTAGCGTTGGCAAAACCAACCGTTAGAACGATCTGATTGGCGAACGACCGGCAAAGGCACCATCTTCGTAAACTTTTCACCAGTCATTAAATCAAGCTTCTTAGATAGAACCTTCACATGTGTACTGCGGCCACAACTCTAATATTGCATTGTTACATTCTCTTTGCGGGGTTTTGCACAAGTAACCTGCATTTGCATGGACATTGACATGCACTTCCCACCTTATCTCAGTCTGGCCTCGGGCAGGTCTACTGAGTAATGACATTGATCGACAATTCAAGTTCTTTTAGCGGACGGTACTTGATCCTATCTCAACAATCTTCGCATATTATCGCATTAGTGTGCACATATCCAGGTATTATTGAGCAGGCACAATGAGACCCCCCCCTGCCAAGTGCAGCCATCAACTTGTAATTCTTCAATCACAAGCTTGTAAAGCCCGAGTTGTTTTTATGATACTTCCCAATAAGTTTATTCCCCATGCTTGACGTCAGGTTAAATTGGATACCACCCTGCACCTCAATCAGTCAACCAACAAGAACTCCGTCCCGTTTTTCGCACAAGTCAATTATCCAGATCTAATTTGTCGATCTATCGAAATTTCGGAGAAAAAAAACCTCGGAGTATTTCTTTCTTCTTTCATCTGATTTATCTCTTAGTATAGTCGTTGAAAGTTAACATGCCACTCTTCCTCATGCGACTCTTCCTCACACATGCAGAATGAGTTCAGATTCCAGTGATACAATGATGGAAAAGTTACGAAGGACCAGATCACGAAGTATGCAAACGACCTCTCAATTCGGTGGTCGGCTACCGAAGCAGATACAGAGAGCTTTACCCGTTTATGCCATTCTCGTCCTGTTTATTCTGATCATCTCGAATGTCGATACCCTGAAATCATCTACAGTATCACATGCAAAACGGTCGACGCAAAAAGTTCTGAAAGGTAGCACAACCGCAGACTTTCCAAGGAAAATATGGCAGACATGGAAAGTTGATCCATTGGGCTTCGCAGAGAGGGATCTTCTGAGTGCCAGGACTTGGACTCAGTTGAATCCAGGACATCGATACGAGGTTTTAACAGACAATAATGACATGTATTATGTCGAAACACACTTCGGACCAGATGAGCTGGACAGACCGGATATAGTCGAAATGTATCGATCACTGAAAGTACAAATCATTAAAGCAGATCTTTTGCGATATTTGATAATGTACGTTGAAGGCGGTGTCTATACAGACATCGATGTCGAAGCTCTCAAGGCAGTGGATGCCTGGATCCCTGATCGATATTCTGTGGGAGATGTAGATATGGTTGTCAGCGTAGAAATCGACCAACCTGATTTCAAAGACCATCCAATTCTTGGTCAAAAGTCGCAATCATTCTGTCAATGGACATTCATGTGCAAGCCTCGACTTCCAGTCATGTTGGCACTAGTCGATAACATCCTATTGTGGTTGTATGATGTTGCTGCAGAACAGAATGTTCCGATTTCAGAGATCAAACTCGATTTTGATGAAGTAATCTCAGGCACAGGGCCTTCCGCGTTCACTGGTGCGATTTTGAAGGAAATGACTATTAAGACTGGGGATCAGGTTGATTGGAGTACCTTCCACGCCATGCGAGAATCAAAGCTGGTGGGAGGGTTCCTGGTTCTCACTGTCGAAGCATTTGCTGCAGGACAAGGACATTCGGATTCTGGGAATCATAATGCGAGGGGAGCTTTGGTCAAACATCATTATCATGCCTCAGAGTGGCCTCTACTGCATCCCCGTTTCAGTCATCCAATATATGGTGAGGTGGAGAAATGCAATTGGGAGCCTGAGTGTGTTAGGATATGGGATGAAAACATGGCTGCGTATGAAAAGCTGTCACCGGAAGAGAAAGAACAGCAAATCGCAATAAAGAAGGCCTTGGACGAACATGATGCACTCCATGCGCAGATGGGTGCTCAAAAATTTGATCCTAATGCATTGAACATGCCTCAACAGAACTTGAATCCGATACCTCAAGCCGCAATTCCAATGCCACAGCCCGGATTTCATCCGGATGGTTCTCCTGTGAGAAACTTGGACGGTTCTATCATGAGGAACTTGGATGGCTCGCTACCTGTAAATCCAAAAGCTCCACCTCCGGCCCAGAAACTCGAGATAAAAAACCTACCCGCCGCTAAGGCTGACCCGGCTCTTCCAATCCAACCTCAAATCCAACCAGCACCCGAAGTCAAGGCGAAAGATACGAAGACAGAAGAAAAGAATACCCCCCCAGACTTACAGGCCAAACCAAAAGGCGAAATTCTGCTCGGCGCTGTATGATTCTTTGTGAGTAACGGATTATGCGTGCTGTTATAGATGAGAATACAGAGGCAACAAGGATTTCATGGCAACATGCTCTAGATTTGTAACATCTGCTTTTTCTTAGAGCTTACCCTAATAGATTTCAAAGTTTCGAAGGGGGAAATAATGAGAGTGATAAAAGACACGCCTTGAAAAAGGGCTCGAATGTCTGATGGTTCCTGTTATCTTTTTTAAGTTGGAGATTGAAGCTGGGAGATGTTTTCGATCGCTTCAAGGAAGTGATGGCACGTCAGTGCGATTGAAGTTGGAGATTAATGATTGAAGGAGGCTCCATATGGAAGAATATCTCTACGAATTTTGGATGTCGCTTACGAAGTCATCTGCCACCTACGAAGTATATAGTTTATGTCCCATTTCATAAAATCGAATACCACATTATGTTCACCTGTGAGCCAGCTAAAGCAATTGACTTCTCCATAATTACCGTTTCCGTGATTGAAGATCGTTGCATGTCTCTAAAGTGGGAAATCCGACTCATCACTAGGCACTACTCAATATACTTTGGTCAATGATTGTCTAATTTACAGATGAGAAGTCAAGCTCAAGGCCTAGAATGTACTGCCGAGTTTGATCATCTGACTTCGACCAATTAACTTGTGAAATGGCTTTAAAATGGCACAGATCACGACCGTGCTGCTACATAGAAACAAATCCAAAGAACTACGAACTCGCTAATCGATTTGGAATACTCATAAGTCTTTAGAGATCGGGTCATCTTTAGCTTCCGTCAAGCCACTCACGTGTTATAGAACGTGGGGACATCATCCGCTCGATGCGTCTGGGATAATTACTGTGCCTTAGAATAGCGTTTGAGCTGCTGTTAGAAATTGACTACCGGACTCTCTCAATCTATTTCAGGGCTTTTAGTATAAAAGCTATCTCGGGACCCTCTAGGTCACGTGTCTCGTGAGGACGGGAAAATCCAAGACACAGCCTTATGGTACAACATCTTTGAAATACTTCACTTAATGATCAAGTATTGCAGGTTCAAGTAAGGAAAATAGAAGCTTGACTCGGAAAATCTAGTCAGGATAACTTTGGGGCCTCTGGGAGTATTGCAAAATGAGAAATACACATTGCGGGGTAGCTAGCCTTGAGTTAGTGCCATGTAATTGTGTATAACGGCAAGACATCTTCAGATCAACAATCCGGCAATGCATTTCATGTAAAGTACCAGCGCTAGGTGAGCGGAAGTTGTCTTTGAAAAGGCGCTGCGATCGAAGTTAGATCCTCCATGAACCGCTCGGATGATGAACTAACATAACCTCAAAATTCCCACCCAAGTATTCTTCAGATAATAATCAGCCTATACTTTCTATATGGAAATGATTTGAAGTTATTCTTGTATCTCCTTTTAATAAATAAAGTGACACAATGCTACGATACTTCGTGATTCGCCTCAAATGCTCTAGGCCGTTCAAAATAACACAATGCTAAGAATTCATCCGATTAATAATCCACTAGAAATCCTATCGAGAAACCCTAATGGGAAGGTGACGACCTTCTGTTGAACTATCCAATACTCAAATCTTCATGGCAATACCATCTAATCAAGGCTGAATCCCATCATCTGACGACGTGTACATCAATACATGCAAGTACATAGAATAACCACCTGCACTGAGACACACCAAATCATATCATCAGCCAACATCAATGGTGCCCAAAAATAAATTCTATGTGGTGCAACGGAAGAATGATTGAAGAATAACTCCTATAGGGCTGTCAGTACGATGAGGCTCGAAATTGAGGGCTGTGCAAGCCTATCAGTATTGATTAACGATTTACGTGCAGTAGCGGGGCGATATGGGGGCTCGTGGATATGCTGAAGATATCTATCCTTAGTACATCAATGCAACCTCATCAATGCCGACCGTGGATATTCTATCGTGAATCATTATTGCAACCGAAAGTTCAAGAAAGGAAATCCGCAGTAGCATTCCGGTAAATGGATTTATGGTTATCGCCCAAATCTCGGAGGGAAGGAAACTTCCCACGGTAGTGCGATTCCAATACTACGTGGGGGACGAAAGTGTTTGTACTCGGCCACCCAACGTTATCCCATCAATCAGTACTCACCCAAGGTACATCATCGTATCGCCATCGAATCGCTCACATTTGCGAGCTGTTTCGAATGAACAAAATTCGAGAACAACTGATTAAAAGTTGGTATCTGAAACCTATTTTGCCCCTCTATGTTATGTCCAACATCTCCACTATCTGACTGCCAACACCACGTTTTAACCACGAAAGCTAATCTTTGTGACGCTATTCTACCACGATATGGATCCTTTATCGCGCCAATAGTCTTTTCTTCTAAAATTGTGATTCTTGCCTATGATTGCAAGTATGTCTGTTGGGTCTTATTTTCAGGCGTGGCGCAGCCGCAGCGTTTGCAGCTCATCCATCCAGTGATGATCGCTCGCTTCAACATCCGACAGGATTAACCGGATTTGATGACCTCTCGCATCAGCTTCGTATAGGAGCCACATTGATAGCCATAGAATCTGACCTGCATCTTACATGATGCCATTTTCGAGGAATGCGCGTCCGTGAGGTTCCTCTGTATCTTCGTCAGAAGAATCCCTCAAGATGGTGTGGTGCAGTGGGGGTGAAGATACCCGTACCTGTAGCTATTTGAGGATCCACACATCTTGGGATAAATACCATGGTGGCTTGTGATGGAGAAACTCTGGATCTGATCAGATACTAATCATGAAGTTAAATATTTCATGAGTCAGTGTGGATATCTAGATGTTCGATAGTTTGTCTACATCCGTTCTTGTTGTACTCCGTTCGCATTCCAGAATCTTTTTTACTGTATCAAAATCCGGTGCCTTTCGAAATCCACAGATCTTGTACCTTTTGGTATCCAACCGCAGCCAACATGTACACATCATTGCCTGGAAGTAGGAATTCCGAGACCCATCTGCCCTCTAATATTTCGGCTCCAGAAGAATGTACGTCACAGTATGGCCGAACATCCTCACCAGAACGATCACTTATTGAGAATGAAGAATCAACAAGTACTTTAAGTCCCTCGCCAGGAGTTTCGTCTCCCGACTCACAAAGTATTGACTTGGAAAAATCCGATATGCAAACTGAGCCCGAATCGAAGAAAAGAGGATGGAGATTCTATGGAAGTTTTGCTTGTTTGGCAATTCTCAACCTCGTTTGCGCTATTGATGCCACAATTCTTTCTGTGGCTTTACCTGTAAGATGATTTATACTTTTAATTCTTTATCATGTATTGATGATGCGAGACTAATACTGGTGAATGAAGACCATTGCAACAAGCTTACACGCCACTGCGATGCAAGCTTTCTGGTGCAGTACGTCATTCCTTCTATGCTCTACAGTCTTTCAGCCTACATGGGCAGCTTTCTCGCACATCATTGGTCGAAAATCAGTACTTCTGACCGCTCTATTCCTCTTCTCGGTTGGCACAATCCTTTGCTCCGTCGCCAAGAACATTGAGCTTCTCTTGGTAGGAAGATGTATTCAAGGTATTGGAGGAGGCGGCCTTGTAAGTTTGACTTATGTCCTTCTTGCCGATATGGTCACCCTCCGTGAGCGTGGTAAATGGATGTCGATAATATCTCTTCAATGGGCCATTGGTTCCGTTATCGCCCCAGTTATTGGTGGTGCTTTTGCAGAGAAGGTTACATGGAGATGGATCTTTTGGCTTAACATCCCCTTTTGCGTTGTCAGTGCTATTGGTATTCCGATTTGTTTGAAGCTGAACATCAAGCAAGGTTCTATGTGGACTAAGCTTAAGGCTTTTGATTGGTTTGGATCATTCTTGTTTGTGGCTTCTGTCACTAGCTTTTTGATTCCTCTTACTTGGGTAAGTTACTTGGTGTCATTTCCATCTTGATAATACTAACATTCATTCAGGGAGGTGTCATGTATGCTTGGAGCTCTGTCCGCACACTCGTACCACTACTAGTCGGTGTTGGTCTTATCATTGCCAAAACCGGTCGCTATCGCCCTTCAATCTGGGTAGGATGGGCCATCTCCACCTTAGGGCTCGGTCTTCTCATTCTTCTCAAAGAATCCACTTCAACAGTATCCTGGATCTTCTTCAACCTCGTTCCAGGTATTGGACTGGGCACTCTATTTTCCGCTCAAGGCTTCGCAGCCCAAGCCTCAGTTACCAATGCCGACCTTCCCTTTGCCGGAGCTATGTATTCTTTTTTTCGAGCCTTTGGCCAAACAATCGGCGTCGCAATTTCTGGTGTCATCTTCCAAAACACATTCCAAAACAAGATTCTCAAAACATCCTATGCCGTCTACGCAAACGACTGGTCAAAGGATGCATCTGCATTTGTACAGATTGTAAAAGTATGGTCAAATACAGGCGCAGAGGGAGAAATGAAGCAAGTGGTCATTGGAGCTTATGTCGAGAGTTTGAAAATGGTATGGATTGTTATGTGTGCATTAGCTGGACTGGCTTTTGTTACTAGCTTGGTCTTCACCAAGGAGATAGCTATGAGTAAAGAGTTGGAAACGGATCAGGGATTCGATTATGGGTATGGGGATAGGAAGGGGAGGGGAAGTAGTAGAACTATTGTTCCTATTACACCGCAACATAATGGGGATATGGCGGTTTAATGTTTGGAAGTAATGACTTAATGATATATGATGGATGATTTCGTTGGGATTGGGCGTTAATTTGCTAATAATCAAAGGGCGTGTTTGATATACGTACACATGGTAATGGAATGGACAAAAGAATCGGAACATACCCCCATTTGAAATGGTTTCATTTGGTACCATGTTGTAGCACATACCTGCCTCGCAGTCTATAATATATTAATAATCCTTTAAGTCAGCCATGTGTAATAAAATGTGAATGAGGATTGTATTTCTTGAACTGGTGCATACAGACAAAATTCCAGTCTCGATTCAACTATTTCCCATTTTCCATTTTCCATTTTCCATTTTCCATTTTCCATTTTCCATTTTCCATTTTCCATTTTCCATTTTCCATTTTCCATTTTCCATTTTCCATTTTCATTTTCCATTTGTTACTACTTCACACTTCACACTTCACACCTTCCACTCTCATCTACTCGTGCCTCACCTTTATTACCGCCTTCAACTTTAACTTTAAGGCGGTCAGTATTGAATACCCGATTTCTCCAAGAAGAAAGTCCGACAACCTTCTTCATTATTTCCCAATCAATATTTTTCCACTTCGCAACAACACTTCTAATTGATCTTCGAACGATCTTCCAAGTTGTAACAACTCCTTACTACAACTTCATACATTTATAGGAGTTATAAAGGTACATTTGCGTTTTTTCCCCTTCTATTTTGTCAAACGATTGAAGGCACTTGTCTCATTTTCGTTCTTCTTATTGTTGTTGTCAATTGTCTTCTTATTTGTTTGTTCGCATAGATCGACGACAATAATTCAATTCATCCAGTATCTCAAACGTTAGTACCGGATGAAAGAAATAGACATTTCTCTCCTGTTACTAATCGCTTTGAACTGATATATGGTACTGCAAAATCCAATATCGAAGAAATGATTCGCAAAAATGTCAGCACTCTACGAATCACATTCAAACAAAGTTACCAGGATGCATTGCTTGAACTGCCACTTGGATAATTACCGTTTGCTAATGCCATCAATTATACAGGAATCAATCCTAAACCGCTCACGACAGAACCGGAGTCCGGCAGCAACTACTTCCCCTGTGGTGGCAGATTCCGTACTTGACGAAGCATCCACTTCGTCACTGCAAGAGAATATTTAATACTTTCATAATATATTGAATAAATCATTATTACA
>PQXN01000231.1:0-58826 GCA_004786275.1 Botryotinia convoluta
TTACAACCTTATTGAATTCCTACTTGAAGTCTAGTCTAAACCACCTCGAGAGAACTCTAGACACTTCCACGTGATCCTAGAGGCAGCTCCCGTAACATCTAGTTGGTATTATTTTTGTATTGTTGTTGATTTATATTATATAAAAAGCTTTAGCTAATTCTTCTTTTTTTTTTTTTAGTTGATAAAAGCAATTACAAAATATAATATATTGCCGAAAAACCTTTACAATTGGGATGAGAAAGGCTTTCTTATTGGTTTGATTTGTTCAATAAAATAGATTATAAGTACTAGTGTATATGAAAGAAATAGAATTACGAAAACTAGGTAAAACAGATCTCGAGAGTTTGTTAGTCTTTTAGCATATATCTGTGCTGATAGTACAGCTATATTACTTATTCTACTTTATAAAAAGGACTCAGAGGACCTTCAGGATATATGAGTTAATAACATAGAAGAGGGGGATAAAGCTTATTTCGAAGCTTCAAGTAATGAATAATCATCTAATGCTTTTGGTTTAATATGATTTCAAAAGGTCTTTCAATGTTATATATATTTAAAAGTAGGTAAAAGATATTGTTTATTTATTATAGATAATTATTCTAGTTATGTGAATATAAAATTTATATCGAAATGTAATAAATTGAAGATAACATTATTGATTTTGCTATTACATTTTATATATGGACTTCAACCTTTTGATTGCAGCTTTTTCTTTTCACTTTTGATGAATTATAGTATAGTATTAAATAATATATTGTATAAAGGCAAAGGATTATCTGAAATCACAAAATGGAATTTTTGGATTATATTCAAAAGAGTTTGGATTCAAACTTGTACAATATATAATATACTTTCTTCATTTGAAAAAATAGACATTTATTCTTGTTACGGGAGCTGCCTCTAGGGTCACGTGGAAGTGTTTAGAGATCTCTCGAGGTGGTTTAGACTAGACTTCAAATAGGAATTCAATATGGTGGTAACTAATTGCAATTCTTGTAACTATAGTAATAAAACTAATAATTGTTTTTAAGCACAAAGCTCTACATTGTAATAAAACCCATTCCCTTATATAAATCTTCATCTTACTTGGACAACTAGAACAGCCAGTTGCTCCTGGAGCATTGTCGTTTCTGAGTTATCCATTACAGAACACTAATCCCGTGACTCTTAATATCCTAGCTTATTCTTTTATCCTAAGACTAATCCCCTAAGACATTATTAATCCTAGTGAAACCTTCTTGCTTACTATATTCTGTCTTTCCTAGAATCTATTATCCTAGGAACTATATCCTACATTTCTAAAGTATCCTATAACTAATACTATATACATACCTGAGGCTCTCCCGAGTGTTTAGCGTCCCCTGATATACTATAATTGAATCACCGAGGCCTATAATACCATTATAGCCTATACGTTGGTGATTCTACAGCCTGTTACTAATCCGTTGTAACAATTCTATATATAAGGGAGCTACTATTGCTAGTATTGCATCTGAATCTTTCTTTACATTATTTATATCAATGCAGCTAACTGGGGATAAATTTAAAACTCTATATACAACAAAAGCTTTTCGTAAGCTCAAATTAGAGTTTTGGTATTAAAACGATCCTGAAATCATACTGAAGCTTTTTAAGACTGCTTTCACTAATATAGTTTAAGCTAGTATTTAATCGTATAGGGCAAAGGGGTTAGAAGAGGTTGTGAAAATGGAAAAGAAGAAAAGGAGTCGATCTAAGAGATTAAATCTAATGGGAGAGGAGGAAAATGGGGTATGTTTATATTCCCCTGGAGCTATTTTAAGAGCTAAGAGTCATCAACATACCAAAACACTTGCTATTCAACAGGAAAAGGAAGCCAAGAAGCTGAAGAAAGCTGAAAAGAAAGCCGAAAAGGAAAAGAAGCATTTAGAGGTACAAGAGAGGACTCGCCAGAAGGAGGTCGATCGTCAGATTTTATAGGGTTTCAAAGAGTATAGTAAGAAAGCTTCGAAAGCTTCAAAATCATTTATTAAGAAAACTAAAAGTATTCTAAAACCTTCTACTATAGTAGATCTAACATCTCAAGAAGCTATAAAGCCTCTAGATACTAGAAAGGTTGATATTTTGAAGGATAATAAGGAGGGGGTAGAAACCAGGACTAGAAGTGGGCGAGCAATCACGATACCAATAAGATTTAAAAGTTGATCATTTAATGATTCTATACAAAAATTCTATATTACATTATTAATATTAAAAAAAATTCAGCTTGATATCTTATAAATTATAATTATTATTAAATATTGAAGCTCTAATAGTGGTGAATTTGAGATTGTGCAAGATGTGGGGTAGTGCAAGATGTCGGGATATCGGTTATTGATATTCTTTCAAGTCTTGCACATCCCGGAAACAGAATCCAAGGGGACAATTCGGAGACACAGCTACGATAGATTTTGCAGTGCGGCAAAACGTGATGATTAATCTGTTACTGGAATTCCAATTTCCAATTTTGTTGAAATATAAGATTACATCCGCAAATCCACAAACCATCAATGATTCCCACGCATGCATGAGAAAATTCCATTACTACATATACTTGGATAATATCTCTAAATTAAGTCTCAATAAATTATCGCAACAATCAATTGTTAGGAGTTGATTCTGCGCTGCAGTTCGGCATTGTAATAAGTAATTGTTAATCTTGTATTTCATCATCACGACGATTCAATAACATCTGATCTTTAGAGTCTCTTATGTACTTGTGCATCTTCATTACAATAGGTAGCCTCTCTTGAAGATGCCAAAATCAATCCCAAGTAGGTACCTGCCTTGTCGTCGTTTACGTCAATCTCGTTGGCTATACAGTAGTCCCTCTGATCGTTTATTTACAGTGGCAATTCTTATATGCCACTTCGTTTATATACGGGGCGCTATTTGTTTGTTTTTCAAATAGTTACTCGTAAAGTCAATCTTAAATTTAGTTTTTTCTGCTCGAATCAGAAGGTTCTGGCTCATTGGCATTTACCGGAGATCCAACGACCATATAGCAAGTTCCAATTACATACCTACACATATCATTGACGAACGCTCTTTACTTTGAACCCCCATTCTTCATTTCTTCATCTTCCTGAAATGCTAAGTATCACACAATTTTCATGACTGCATATGAATATGCTTAGGATTCTAGTTGCGATCCAAACGCAAGCATTCTGAAGCAAGTCATGTCACATTACATACGCATTTTCTCATAGCAATATAAGCATCAATATGGTGTTCCCCAACCCAGACGATGTGAGTCTACAGATATAGCCACTATGGATAACCTGTATTGGTTTTTGAAACAACAAAAGCCTTTGCAGCCTTTCTATTCTCGATATGGTTATTTCACATCAATTGATGTTAAATACATCTTCTAGACCTTGATCAGTACGCCGAGGACAGAATGATAATGTACAGGAAAGGGACGTTCTAAATAGGAGCAAGGCAAAGTTGCACAATGAATGTTTGTTACAACGATCAGCAATCGTTGAGTTTACCATTCATCTATCACAATGAACTTGCGATCTGGGATTCTACAATCTTTTACTTGTTCTATTTTTCGAGCTTCTAGAGAGACCAATCACCCGTCCAGCATGTTGTGCATCATAAGCTGGAGGAATATAATCGGACCGACGATCGGAAATGGATTTAAGAATGTTTAAGATGGCAGTACACTGAACTGCTTTCCCGCATGAGAATAATACGTTTTACCCCTTCTGTACTGTTATTCTCGCTGCTTTCGGATCGTCTCCCTGGGGTTTAGACGTGCTATTAAATTGGCTACTCTTTGCAAGTGAGGGATAGCGATGCGGTATGAGTAGGATACTCCTTCACATACTAGGTATCTGAGTATATTAACGCAAGACAGCAGATTTCCAGAAAACAATGAAATATCGAGATTCAACGAGTCATTGCTCTGACATGACACTGATATATCAATGTGAAGAGTCAAACAAATAGAGAGAAGATCGACCAAGGAGGGATCAATCCATACCGCTATACGCATGCTTGTTAAACTATCATTCTTCCAGTTCACCATTTTAATAATGAGGTCGTGAAGATTCTGCCATGAATGCGAGGAATAAAGCCAGAGCTTAAGATAAGATTCTAGTAGGAAAATGAAATCACATTTTTCAGGGGTGCGAGAATCAAAGCTAGTGTATAGTAATTCTACTGCTTGCTTTCAATGAAGTTGCTACTCCTTCGATATTTTCGCCAAATGATCCCCCCCTCCTCCCAACCCACTACATCCCCACGCATCACCCTCCAACCTCCTTCTCCCCATACCCTTTCCTTACAAACCCAACATCCTCCGCACAAGCGACTGAGCCCCCCGAGCCCTCTAGCAAAGCCACATATATCCACAACTCCACTGACGCTGCGTCAGTTATTGTATTACAGAAACCGCAACCTCCCACAACGAATTACAAACGCGCGCTATTCATGGGTCATGCTACCCGAGTTCAATTATTTCGGCGTGTTCATTAAAAGGGGCGAAAGATTTTTCCTTGCAAGTGAAGGTTGTAAATAGGGTTGAGCAAGATGGCTGATTTGTTTTACTTTCTGCGGCCGGACACTTCGGGTGGAGATGGGGATTCAGGCTTCTAGGGTAGATTGCGAGGAATGGGATAGGAAGAAGTGACTTCGGGGATTGAGGAAGTGATTTTTGGAGAAGTGGTTGTGCGAGGAGTTTGAGAGAAAAATGGTGACTTCTTGGGTTGGACCGGAGTATTTGATCATGGTGAGAATGAATATAGAGAGTAGTGTTATATTTTTATGCAGGCGACCCCCTCAATCCCCGTGCGAATACGAGGGGTAGAAGTCCACGAAGACTTTATTCAGCTTACCATTCTTGAATATGTGACCAGCGCAGATATCTCACAAACAGGAAACGGAAAGAGCTATAAATTTCTGAAATGTGATGTTTATTTCCTGATGTATATGCGGGTAGTTCAGATTCCATTTTCTCTTTACTATCCGGGCAAAATAATCACTGATCCAAGCTCCTTCTAACTATCTAGTACACTATCCCATAGCACAATCAAATCTATAAAAACATAACTTTCATTCCCATTCCTCTATCCGATATCGCCCGATACAATCCGCTAAAACTCCTAGGTATCTATCTAAATTTCAAAAGTCCTCCAAGTTTCCGAATCCCAATGGTATCTGTCCTCCCAAATTCTTTCCAAAAGATACCAGTTGGCCTGCTATGATTGCTATAAAACTTTTATACCAATCCATACCTCCCAATCCAAGACGATAGTCTACGTGAACAAGTCCTATAACCAAAACCCAAAAATAAAAAAACACCACTTCTTCTACTCTGTTCATCTCCGAAAGGACCCTCCCCCTCCCCCTTGGTCCTTCTCTCAATTCTTCTATCGCCAACCTAACGTTGTAGGTTGGCATCTATTTATTCGATAAAAAGCATGGAAAATCCAGGGCTTGTAGATTTTCATAATGTAGTTCAAAGAGACAGACTGGTACTGTCGACTCTGAGACACTGATTCCTGGCACTGGCATAAAGAAAGGATCCTTGTGGCTGGCTCCCTGGCTCCTTAATTCTGGGGTACGTATGCATGACTGGCTCCATGACTTTCCATTCTGTCGAATTTTGCAATGTCCTCGGATTTCCTGACGGGATTGTCTGAGCGGGCTGGGTCCGCTTTGTTGTTGTCCTTGCGGGAAAATATCATTGGAGATAACTCGGCGTAGGTAGCTAACGAAGGAATGTTAATTAAAATGTCCCATGGAAGTAGATGAAAATATAAGGTTCACTTACAATGATTCTCAATATGTTAAAGTGAATAATTCACTCAACCCATGGATCCATGGCTGAAGGTACGACTCATGGCTGGAGATGCCTGATTGATCTTTTGAAGAGTCTGCGCCATCATCTTGATGCAGTCACTGGCATTTCTCAAGTTGGTCATTCCGTTCGCACTCTTGGGATCGTGCAATTGTTTCACAGCCTCCTGGAGTCGTTGTTCACTTTGGTGGTAAATTTCAATCAAGGAAGGTTGCTGGTTAACAACTGGAGACTTGACTCTCTTGACTGGTTCCTTATCCGAGGTACTTGGTTCCGTGATGGCATCCTGCTTACGCTTCTTGGAGCCAGTGGCTAGCTTCTCAGTAGGTGGTGGGGAACCACCGGCACTCCTGGATGTGCATGGGTCATTGTGTACGCGCTTCATGTGGTCATAAAGATTCCAGCGACGTGGGAAGCCATTGCCAGTGACGCCGCGCTCGCATCCGTCATACTTGCAAAGGAAGGGCTTATCTCCATGTCCGTGCATGGCGTGGGCTTCTCTCTCGTGGCGGAGTAAGCATGCTGTGGAGGAGAATTTGTTGTCTGCACATGCAGCGATCTTGCAACGGTATGGCTTCAAGTGAGAATCGACGAATTTGCTGTAGCGTAAAATGATTAGCTTGTTGTACGGGCTTAAAAGGGGTACATGAATCCTACTCGTAGTTGCACTTAAGCTTTTCTGGCTTGTGTTGGCATGATGCGTTTCCTTCCCATGGGCAGTGGTATAATCCATCCGATTGAGTCGTCACATTATGGTACAAATGATGATCACGTGCTGAGTTATCAGCATCGAGACTGGAACGTCCCATCAACTTGAAGGACTCCTCTGTCTCAGTTCCAAGGACACGTCTGGAGTTCGTGTCACTAGCTACTTTGGAAGCTCTGGGTCCCATTGGCTTCCGTATAGTCCTGTCGCCGATCTTGTAAGGAGGTGAATCCACGAAATCTGGAAGGCCTTGAACATACCTTGGTGATCGGCCTTCGGTTGGGGAGTAGTCCAATGGGCTATTTGTCGAAGACATCATTTGTGGTGGCAGAGCCCATGAATCCTCGGCAATAGGTGTGTGTGGTTTAGAAGATTCAAGTAAAGCAGTCTCCCACATATCTGGAGATCCCAAGACAGGGCTTTCGAAGAAAACTGAATCTTGTGCGCTGTGAACATAACTGGAAATAGAGCTTGGAGCTGCTGTCATACTTGTAGGTAATCCATGGGTACTGGAAAACATATCAAATCCTCCTGTTGTCAACGACAAAGTTGGTGGCTGCTGGAATCCACTGGTAGCTGGTACTTGGTAATCATTTCCGGATGAATCATCTCCTCCTGGGTACTGGAAATTGTCGAATGCAGATTGAAAATCAAATTGTGCTGTTGGAGTATACAGAAGAGTGTTGGCTGGACTAGCTGATCTACCTGTAACATCTGATGTTGCAGATGTCATTTGATATTGTGCCTGAGAGGCATTGGGCAAGTATCCCATTGGCATAGACTCAGTTGCTGATGTTGACTGAGTTGTCCTTGATGAATCCTTGGATGGAAAGCGGGCCATTTCCTCTGACTCAAGACCTGAAGTCAAATCGGCGGGCCACCGTTGACTTGTCATATGAGCCACTGGGATATAAAGAGAAGGATCAGAAAATCCATTGGGTCCTTGGGAAGTAGATTCACGAGGTGAGTACTGTAAACCCTCACTTTTTCCGTTCCAGGATAATCCACTGTATTGTCCCTTGGTAGGTTCTGTGTGACGCAAAGAAAATCCAGTTGTTCCTTGGAATGGGGTTCTGGAGTGAAAACCGCTACACAAGATCTAGGTTAGTATGATGTACATATACAGATGGAACAGTTACAATTGCAGCAAAATAGAAACACAGAAAAAAAAAGAAATATAAAGCAAAACAACAGCATCCAGCGAAGTACCTGCAGCAAGACGTTAGTTGTGAAAATCTCATGTATAAAGGGGGGAAATCTACAGACCAGGTGGAATTTGGCGTGGTGAGTGTAGTCGAGTCGGTGGAATTGACGGTGATAAAAAAAAACCAGGGAGAGTGATTGAAACATCCAGGGCAATAAATATAAACAAATGAGAAAAGGTGGTATGTCCTCGGAGTCCTTGGCATCCTTGAGTTGGCCTTCCTTGGTACGTTGTTGTATCCATGTGATGTTCCGACGAATATAAATCCTTCTGCTCAACGAAAACAACGTACTGTTAGTGGATACTCGATTGTGTTATAAAGGGGATTGTTGTCAGACTTGTAGTCAACATTGAGTAGGTTACGTACTCAGTGGCATAATTGATGCCTGGTGCTTGATAGAGCACGGTAACTGGCTGGAATAGCCAGTCACTTCCATTATGGTTCCTTGGAGTGTCGTTTCAGGAATTGGTTCCATGTGCGGCAGTTAAAAAAGGAAAATTAATCCACGGTGTCCATTGTGGTAAACATGGTTGAAACCGACATGCTATAAAGTTGTTGTGGGAGTCCCATGCATGGAAGCTGCATATAGAAACCACCGCTCGCATGATAGATGGATGTTTATCGCCATGTTGTCCTGTAGCACATTGTTTGGCCCTGGAAGCTGAGTGCGAGTTCTTGTTGATAAACTGATAGGTGTTACGATGCGCTCGCAGGATATGCGAGCCCACATCTTGGAACTTCGGCGGATGGGTCTCTGGCTTCGGGTATATGAACGGCTAACAGGTTACCATGAAAGAAATCAGGTGTTTTGGCTCCATGGGAAATTCGGCTCCTTCCGGTATATATAAAGAGAAATTGCAGTCTGAGGTCCATTTGAAGTCGGTATACTCACCAAAGACCGGAGGTCTTTTGATTAATAGTTCATATTTTTGATTCTCAGAGTGCTCTTGAAACCTCCGAAGAGGTAAAGCATGCTCTCGTCGTGTGGGTACACGGTAAGACCATCGAAAATCCTATGGGTTCCTGGGAAGCTCGGGAAAGCTGGATATGTGCCTGGAAAAGTCCTTGGAAAGTCCGGTATCATTGGAAATGTTGTGTTGCGAAACAAAAAATACATGATTTTTCTGGGAACATAAAGACATCCGGGATTCTAGCAGTAAAAGCAAACGCAAACTCAACGCAAAGCAAAACAAAAACAAGCAAAATAGAAAAAAACAATATACCTGGCGGATGCCTTCCTGGAATGTGATTGTGTATCGAAGCCTGCCATGGTTTCCGGGAGAAGGGTCAAGGTCTCCGTGCAAGTCATTTGGGATCCTTTTTGAAGCAACGGCAATGTGCTTTGTCGAATATGTTGAGGAACTATGTGTTGAAAATACTACTCTTATGGCCACGGCCTTGTGGTATGAGTAGGAAAAGATAACTGATGTTGGTGATAAGAACAATCCGGCTGGATGATCTCTGTTGGGTATGTTTGCAATAGAAGAGAAAACAGAAACAAGTTGGGCAGCTTTTCGGGGGAAGATCCGCAATATACAAGAACTTGAGTAGGGGGGTGGTGAATGTATGGACCTGAGTGACAGAGAAAGAGGCTGACTGAGATGTGAGCAAGGTAAAGGATGAATGAGAATGGGAAGAAAAGAAGAGTCCGTCCAAGGTGGGGAGGTTGGGCACTTATGCTTTTCAATGGTAACCAAAATGAGGAGACAAGGTCAGAAACACACGAAGCGAACAAAAACCAAGGATATTTGACATTAATGAAATGTGTGAAAGAACCAGGGTGATTGATTTGTCGACGAGGATACTCCTGCCATGTGAGACATTGATGCGCTGTCTCTTTTCAAAAATTGCTTGCCTCGTTTGAATTAGCCACCACTTGATATCACTGGTTGGGTGAGGGCAATGGGTCACCCTTTCACGACTCATAAGAGAATTATACCTTGTTATTTGGATATTCAAATAGAATTCTGCCCTGTAATCAATCCTGACATTTATTCTATTTACATTTGTTTGACTGAATGACCCCTCCTCTTGACCAGGTTTTTTGTGGATGGAATGAACGGAGACTGCAGTAGATTTACTATACGATACGCATTTAGCCTAAGAACTATATGAAGTCACGACCAAACTTCAAAGTAACTTTCCGTACTTGCTCAAGGATACCTAGAGAATGGGATGACGACGTCTAGCTACCTCCTGTTAAAGGAATATTGAAATGTGATGAATTCCAGGAAACGTGCATTGCATAATTACTTTAGTACCAAGAACTGTGGTATTCAAGTATCTTTTTTAACTTTTTACAAATGAAATATAAGAAAACCAAGCCACATTCAGTAAAAATGAAGCCATTAGCAGGATTGTAATCCTTATCACGGAAGGGAAAGGAATCCACTTCCCGTTCAATTTCTCTTAAACTCTCAAACTTCCCGAAAAGATTATGCAGATTCAGGGTTGTTAACCTATTAACCCTCATTCATTCGACAAGAATTCAAGTTATGAAAAAGTTGTGTATCATAATAAACAAACGGTACGGAGTCTATCTCCAATAATAGGTCTATGTCTCCTCTCCCCAGCCTTATCAAATGTTGGAAGCGATTATCAAGCATCAGAAATAAGAAGGTAACATTATTGATAACAATTTCGGCATTCTTTCTCTGAGAGGGGGAGGGGGGGAGAGAAGAAAAGGAGAAATCGAGGAAATTCCGAAATGCCATGGGGATAAAGTCAATTGTTGGTATTTTGGTATCATTTTACCCTGAAACACATGGAAATCAATCGAATACGGAGTACATACGCGCACTTCACTTGTCTATCAATGTCTGAATGCCATGTGCTGAAGGGTTTTCATTCGATTAAATTGAAGATCTTTTACTCCAAAGAACCGCTTCAACGCGAGATCATTCAGGGGTTCGAAACTCTAAATTCAAAGAGATTGAAAATCATGAATTCATCATGCATTCCGTAATTTCCATTATTCCTTTCTTCTTCGTACAGTAGCTCGAGAGTAGTACATCACTTCGCATTCAGAAGAAGCATGGGTACAGTACATCATACAGTATGATAAGCATGAAGATGCGCAAAGTGTCAAGGTAGGTTTCTCACATGAGTCACATCAATCAAATGTACCATCCACCCGAAGGAGAAATGGGGTAGCTTTCTCAGCAAGCTTCGTTCTTGATGCGCTGGTTTCTGTGTGGTTGATTCAAAAATTGATTGGTATATAATTTATCAATTCCCCCAGCTTCCTCCTGCAAGTTGCCGCCCCGTATCATCAATAGTTTCATTTACCTAACCAATCGAAAACTTCCTTCCAGATGCATAAGTGCAAGCCTGCAAGCAATTCATTACTGCACATATGAACATGGGTCGAACATGAAGCTATCACGGTCACATCAATTTCTGATATACGTATTCGCTGTTGGTCTGTAGTATCTGGATTTCATCACACCATGGAGAGTCCATACAAGAATGGTTTGCAACGCCTTCATTAATTACAGATCCAGCATCAAGGGGCCTCAATTTGCGAACACACGATGAGTCTTTCTCGTGCAGTCCTCTTTCGCGGTACCTACTTTGTATGACATGATAACATCAAATTTGTGGTGGAGACGATTAAGGCTAAAGTATAAAGGCCTTTTCAATTGAACAAGGGCGGGGTGCAAATTTTAAATTTTCTTTGCGCGATTTTTGGGCGTGCCGCTTGGAATAATCCACTTTCATGCTGGTTTACTGTACAATTTTCAAAAACTTTATAAAATTCGATAGCAATTGGAAGATCAAACGTTTTCGACTGTGTGTGATATGTATGGAGCTACAAGTTTAAACCGCCAGATTCCGGGAATTTTGGTTAATGTCCTCCTATGTTCCACTACTTTGTACGTCTCTGCACAGCGATTCGAAATCATGGTAACACAAGCAAAATTCGGCATAAACAATTTCAAGGATGCTGCTTACTACGGTCCGAGGTTCGTTACCGTGTGCATTTCACGCCGATTCAGGCTATTGTTCCCCAAAAAGCTTCCTGGTCTTTGCTGAGGAAGAACATATTCGATCTTCCATTTAGCATTTCTAGGAAGCCCTTGCTGTGTGATCTGTGTGGACCATATCAATTAATATTATATTCCGTGTAGGATTTGAGACTCCCAAACGGGTGAAGAAACTACAATTCCTATAGCCAAGTTAGTTTCCAAGAAACTTCGCATTCCAACATGAGTGTCACCAAAGTACCCGAAAGGACTCCGGAGCCTTTGGAGAAGCCTTGAAGCCAAATCTCACTTCAACCCCATTGCATGTTGTGTGGTACTGACCGAGTAGCAGATGTTCTAGACTCCACTCTCTCACATTTCATATATCGCAAGCGAGTAGATTGATTAGATCCAACTAATCTGCAGAATCCCGAACACGAAATATCACGCAATGAATGTACAAGCCCAGCTACTCCCTCATTGGCATGATTCCAAATGCAGTGAGTCAGTGACTGTGTGCTTTTCGCTGAAATTTTGTGTAATATTCAAGGAAAGCTTCAACAAACCAGACCTCCAGAAAGACGCACGACGATAACATACAAACAGTGAACTCTCACTTGAGCCGTCAGCCTATAATTTCATTGGAAAATGCCATCGTGTTGGAACACGGCCGAATGACCTGTGTTCCGTGTCAGCTATCATCAGTCCATGAGTCTTGCCAAATCAAAACACAACTTTGAGTCCTCAGCTGCTACGATTTTAATCACATTGTACCGCCTCAAGCGAGTATCCGAACATGCGAGAATGGGGCGGTGAACTGACACGAGTAGACGCCAATATTAAGACACTACGAGAACCAATTCAAATATCTGATATGCAGTCGAGCAATAGTAGACGTAGACTAAGAAGCAACGGGAATGATCAAGCGAGAGAACTTCATGCAAAAGATGCCGCTTGAATAGTGGGAAGTAATGATAACCGCCTCGTTTCTTTGCGCATTATACGAAGTGCTTCGAGCAGACCATGAACAATTGAGAGGGAGCGAAACTGAGAAAATAGGTTTAAGACAACTGGATGCGTTTTGTGATGTCTTTGAGTGATATCTATCCTCCAGAATGACTTTGACTTCAGGATGCATAATATTTTGAGAAATCAAGTCTGTTGATCGCAAGTTGAGCTTAAACTTGAGCATTATGGCAAGCATGATGCTTTCCAATGACCCGCACTAGGTATTGTCAATGGAGGGGTAGTCTTATCGACACGTGATTATCCCTTATCTAGTCTACGTCCATGGTGATACAGTACCGGTACCGAGAATATTTTTCCACTCGCACAAACCCAGCATTCCATCATCATCATACATCATCCACCATGCCGGTGAGTGAGCCCTTTCAATGCTTTTCCGATAATGTTTTTCCGACAATGCTGACACTATATCCTCATTGTAGCTCATAATACTGACCGGCTACCCTACCTCCGGTAAAACCTACCGGGCTACCCAACTTCGCGAATACTTTCTCGCAAAAATATCTTCGCTTCCCCCCAGCAGTCCCTCTTCCTCCCTCCGTGTGCACCTCATCTCTGACCACACTCTTGCCATTTCCCGCGAAGTGTATAACCTTGAATCCAAATCCGCTAATGAGCGATCGAATAATGCTAGTGAGAAAGATGCTCGAGCTACAATATATGGTGCGGTGAAGAGAGTGTTAAGTAATAAAGATGTGGTAATACTGGATGGAGGAAATTATATCAAAGGGTGGAGATATCAATTATTCTGCGAAGCGAAAGCTATGAGGACTGGATATTGTGTTATGCATGTTGGAGTTCCTGCTAATAAAGCTAAGGAGGTCAATGAAGCACGGTTGGAACGAAGAAATCTTTCACCTTCGGAACAATCTGCGGAGGAAGCGGAGATCAAGGAAGAGGATAAAGCATATGAAAAGGACAATTGGGAAAATCTAGTATTCAGATACGAGGAACCGAATGCGATGGTACGCTGGGACTCTCCGTTATTCACAGTCGTATGGGAAGATGAAAACGTACCAGGAGACGCCATTTGGGATGCTATAATCGGAGATGATTCAGAAGGAAAGAGGAAGATTGTCAGGCCAAATGCGGCGACAGTAGCAAAGGTTCATAGTAGTGAGGGGTTCCTATACGAATTGGATAAGACGACCCAAACGGTTCTCAATCGGATTTTGGAATGGAGTAAGAACCACCCAGGCGAAGGAGGAGGAGAAATCAGTGTTGGCGAGAATTCGAAAGGGGAGGAACTGGTGGTGGAGTTACCTGGAGATCCTGTGGGACTGCCGGCGTTACAGCGGCTAAGGAGACAATTTATAAGTTTGCAGAGGACGAATCCGGTGACAGTGGAGAGGATTAAGGAGACCTTTGTGAGATATCTGAATGACAGTTTTGAAGCTTAGGGAAAGGGCATTACTTTGGCGTTTGGCAGGCTGGAAACGGATACCCTAGAAATCAAATGGACTCGCAAAAGTTGTCATATATGCGAATATATCTTCGAAAAATCGTCCAATCACTTTTCAACTAACACTTTTAGGACAAGTTTGCACACATGATATTGGGGGCTTGGATAATAATGTGGGACAAAGTAGTTGGGTGCGTCTCTATTGCCAAGAATCTAAGAATTCATTTTAATCCATGCTGCCGCCTTCTCGCCCCATTCCTCTCCTTCCCCAGTACTTAAAGCCATCTGTGGACTAATGTGATTATGACCTTCAATCTTAATGACCTCGATTTTCTCCTCCCATATTTTCTCTCCTAGCTTCACAAAAGCATCGTTAGGTTTTAAAATCTCGTCCACAGGATCATACTCTGAATGCATAACCAACAATTTCGGAATACCCAATTCCTCTCTCGATTTCTTACTCTCTCCTACCGCTTTCAACAATCCATAAGGACATTTCGCAAGAACATCCCCATCACTTCCATAATATTTCTCTAGCATATCTTTACGACCAGCCAACGCCTCTTCAAAACTATACGGTACTCCTACCTCTACCGCCCCTTTCAATGACACATTGGCTTTTCCCTGCCATGACTTTCTCTCCTCGAGAAAGCGGGGCTCAAGGAGATATGTAGCGATGTGGAGTCCACCGGCTGAGTTCCCCATTAGATATACGTCTTTTTTATTTCCTTTGCCGTCTAATAGATCGGTTTTGGAAAGCCAATGGAGAACGGCCGATAGATCTTCACCTCCACTGGGGTAGATGGCCCCTTCACCACCTGTCTCGCTATCCACACGTCGATAATCGGGAATGATAGTTGTGATTCCTTGTTTTGAGAAGAAAGAGCCCAAGTTGTGATAAACGAGTTTATCAATGATTGGGACATCGGAAATTTTATCACCGCGAGTGAGTCCACCGCCGTAGAAGTAGATGAGGATGGGAGAGGTACTAGAGGCGGTGCTAGAGGGATAGAGATCGAGGGTTTGGCGGGGGTGAGAACCATATGTGTGAGTGCTGCGGGGAACAGAGAGGATGGAGTTGCGGTTCTTTTGGAGAAGGGGGGCCAAAATCTTGATGGTGGGAAAGACAATTTCCATAATGGAGGTACCGGTTGTGAGGGAGAGGTTCTTGAGTGCTTCCATGGTTGCGGTTGTGGTGTGATGACGGGTGTAGGATATATTAATGAACAATAGGTGTTGTGAAAAGAATTTTATGTTCTTCAAGATACCAGATAACTTTCAAGCTTGACAAATAATAAGAAAGATGCGTGTGTATGACCAGATGGTTTGAAATATTCTTTACATACCATTTATATCTTCAAGAGCGGAGTTCCGCTTCATCATTGCTAGGTAGATGAACACGAGCTTTGCTGTCCACATACACAGCTTACCCAATAATACGTGTGCATTTACGAGTCCATCTCACGTCCGCTATCCACAGATGGGGATCTCACAGAGCAGCACTCGGTGCTGCTTCGGGTTTAAATAGCGAAAGTGGGATCGGACAATTTCGGACAATTGTAATATCCCGAGAGGCCTGTACCCGTAGAAATTTGGGGAAGAATCCCCACAAATCTGAGATTGTGGGGGAGGAGCAGCGTCCACATGGAAATAGTGGACGGTGCGGACGCACCTCTAGAATTTATAGTAGCTCTGCAAATGAAGCTTGTGGACGAGACAGTATATTTTCTTGCCATTTCCCATCTCTTCTGTTCCAAATCATATCAATTCTTCTGAGAAAAGCTTCACTTTCTTCACATCTTCACGTCTTCCCAAATTCCCACAAAATTAGTAATTATATATCCTTCAAAAATGGCGCCAGTCCCCCATCTCACTACTCCTCCCGGAGAAGCAACACCCTACGTCCTTCCTTGTTTCACTGGTGAACTATGGACAATCCCAACCTCCAATTCCACGATGCGATTACTCGTTACTGGAAATGAAACGAATAATGCTTTTGCGGTAGTGGGAACAGGCGGAACTAAGGATAAGCCAATTGGATTCCATTATCACAAGGAGGCTCATGATGTGTTTTTGTGCTTGAAGGGTACGCTGAATATATGGGCAAATGATGAGGCAAGGAGTATGGGTCCAGGTGATTTTGCCAGCGTGCCACCGGTAAGTAGATATTGTGAATGAAGTTCGAGTTTGCCGTCTCTGTGGTGGGGTTTCGGGATACAGTGAGCTTGTAGAAATGTAGCTTTGTTGCGTTTCTCTTCTAAATCTCAACTTGCTCTTGACATTCAAACAAGTGCTAGAGTTCAAGCTGAGATGAGAGATCACTGAGACGGGATATACTATTTATATATTACAAATGCTGATCTCTTCTCTTGTCTAGGGAACTATCCATCAATATCAAATCGCTTCTTCCCACACCGAGTTCTTGGGCCTAATCATTCCAGGTGGTTGGGAAGAATTCTTTCGCTTCATTGGCGAACCATATTCTGGTCCCCTATTCCCCACAAACGACAACCGCAATCCTTTTGAAGTTTTGATTCCAAAACTCGTGGCTGCAACTGAGAAATTCGATATGATTCCAGTGCGCGAGAAGAAGAATTTCGATCCACAGCCATGGAATGGTACCGAAAATAAGTTACCAGGAAAATGCGAGAATGGAGGATACTTCCTCAAGGAGGGAGAGGGAGAAAAGACGGTTATCGGTGGCACAGTAATAAGAGCTATGTGTAGGAGAGAGGAAACAAACAACAGATTCTCCATCTATGACATTTTAGGAAGCTCTATACATGCATCTAAAGCATTCAGCAAAGAAGTTCAATTTGCAGACACACATCATGCTATTTACACAGTAGATGGCGCGCTCAAGTTGACAATTGGAGGAGAGGAGGTCATAGCACCAGCAGGAGAAACCACATTTGTACCTGCGGGAACAAAGTTCAAGGTTGGCTTTGAAACCGTGTACGCGAGAGCATATGTTTTTGCTAATGGGGGCGGTATTGGAGAGTTATTGAATGGGCTAGGAAGTGTATACGAGAGCGTAGCAGTACCAAATGAGGTGGAGGGAAGTTGGGATGAAGGAAAGCTAAAAGAATTGGAAGCAAAAATAGGAGATTTAAGCTTTTAAATTTCGTTTTATAATATGATAGAGATAAGGCGATTATGGAAAAAAGGGGTACATTGTGATATAAACAATAGAGCTAGCTTATATGTATGGATCGTTGATATATATTTGCAATGAGATTAAAAGTGATCTGGAGAAGGCAAAGATCACCAACAGCTGGCTCATGATAAGCTGGGTGGAGAGGACTGTCCCAGGTGAGCCATTATTTAAGTTCTTGTCATCGAAGAAGGATCACAAAGAACTTAAATTACTCTATAGAAATAAATTTTTGTTTTATTGAAACCTACTGTCGTAACTGCTTCCCTTTCGTAAGACCATATAGTAGAAACTAGTCCGGATGAAGACTAGTGGCGCATTTGTATCGTGCATTCAATCTGGAGCATTTCATCGTTGGGAATGCATCGAAACTTTTTCACAAACGAAATCATTGTATTTCTACTACGATTAACCAGGGCGTCTCCTTGAATCTCAGTATTAACAGTCATTACCTCAAAATCATGTCTGACTCAAAACGTCCCTTGCTCAAAGGCCCACCGCGTCTACCCCGATCAAATCCATCGGCGTTATCCTATACCGAACCTCCCAGACTCAGGAACGAGATAATACGTACAAAGAGTGATAGCGTTAGAGGTGATTTCTCTTAACTCTCCCCTATGATCTTATACTCACGACTTACTTATGTTTCACAGTTATGGAATTCAACGGATTCGCAATTCCTCAGCCATTTCTCGATCCATCCATTATGCAGAAAAAAGTGCAGTTGGAACGAGAACGGAAGTTAGAGCAGGAGAAAAGCACACGATAGCAGCTCGAGAGGAACCAGACTCAGGGCTCTTCTAGATCTTAGTTGAAGGAGATGTGTTCAATGGCGTGCATTGGTCTCACGTGAAGTTTATTTTGATATGTGTTTGTTTTGGGATAATTTGGGATAGTTTTTTGAGTACTACAATCCTCGATGACGGGTTGACATCGGATGCTCGATCACATATCGTGTGCAAAGCTGTACTTCACAAAAGTACACGACGTTCTACATGCGTAGGCCATCATGTGAATAGCAACCATAGGTATGAGTTACAGTGCCATTTCCGAGGTCCGAAGTCGGTCGAATGATCGGATGATGAAGTCCGCGATCTTTGAAGATATTCGGATACTTACATGTTTCGATAGCTCTTATCTCTTGTCCCTTATGACCTGAAGATCTGTCCATGAGTTTGCTCACCTTTGGGTCGATTCCTTGATTTTATGTAAGAGATGTAATACTATTCGGCGACGTCAGAGCCCTTGTCACGGTTGATGACATACTTTGGATCTGGTGTGCATGAAGATGGATCATCAGAGCCGCCTCTTACTGCACCCCGCTTTTTTGATATCTCATAAACTGATTGACCCTGAAAGCTTAAATTCTTCACCATTGTGGCTGTCTGCCACAATTCAAAGGAATTTATCCACGAACTCTGAAGCATGGCACATTACAAGCCTCGACAAGAAGTTTCTGGAACTCGATATTGATGTTTTGGTTGGGCATCGTCAAATTCGGGCGTAATCGGCATTGGCTGCTTATAAGCACTAATTAATTTACGTCGACGGGAAGACCAATAAGTGTACGATGCGCAGACCGATGTGTATCACCAGCTTATTCTCCGACGTGATCATATCTTTAAGAAATTATCAAAATGGATCAAATAGGCCCGAGTCGTTCAGGTAAGGACTTCACACAAAAAAATTCAAAATTGTCCTCGTGGAACTACCTGCCTCTCGATTATGACACCTTTTATGTCGATTAACATACCACGACCTATTAAAAAGAGCCAATAAGTCGTATATTACACGTGAGTAAAGATAACTGAAATCATAACTTTGTATGGAACAACACAGAGCAAGATCTTCTCATCTCTATTGACAACCAGGAAACGCAAAGGTTCCGAATATTTGTAATCTTCGTTCGACAGATATATTAGCTGCAGCATGCTGTGTCAACACAGGTGATTGTACCGACATCATTCGGGACAAATATCCAAGGCTGCTTTTAGGATTTCTTGTTTGCGCATCTGGCCCAGCATCCAAGAAGTAGGTACTCTTCCCATCGGCGTTATTCCAGTTATTCTGAAACATTGAGCTTCAGAACTAAATCGAAATCATCTACTATTGAATATTAGGTTCAAGGTATCGTTTTGATGCCTTTTAGCGAGATTTTAGAGGTCAAATTAGCCAAACCTAATTTTAAGAACGTCGAAATTTGTCTCTAAATTTCTCAATTTCTTGAACTATTCGATGACTAAAAGCGGCAGTCCCATAAATTCACCCCTACTTTGTATCTCGCACTAATAATACTTATCTGGATTGCACTTCCACTACAACCTTTACAGACAAAGTCAACGTTGAAATTCCACATAGATGTCTTTCTCTACTGGTTGTGGGGCCTGAAAAAGACTACCTAGCTTGGGCCTGTCAAGAATGCATTTTCCGAAAAGCTGGCTTTGTGCGATCACCCGATACATGTCATGCAGCTTGGCTCATAAGATTTCTATCCATTGCCATGTTTACATACACTATTCCCAATGGAATGTTCATGAAGACGGACGTGTCTGTTTACAGCCACAGTTCTTGTCCTGCCTTTTCATTTTATCCAAGGTTTCAGATGGTACAGTCGTACTAGCCATATTATTTGCTCCTTCTTTGCGGGAAAATAAGTATTCGGAAGCACCTCCCAACATTGGATGGCTGAATGCTTCTTTCAAAACACTGAAGTATCTTTGTGCCTTTTCATTTACAAGTTCTCTTTCAGTGTCTTCTAGAACACATATACATTGACTTCCCCACTACATCAGGATACGTTCTAGAAATTTTCCAGAAAACGTCTAGAAGCTCAGCCAAAATGGTATCGTCTTTTAGAACTCTTATCATTGTGGCATGTGTGCTAATGACTGAAGCTACACCCTTGTGAGAGCTATCTCACATTAAACCTGATATCGGTGTTCACTAACACGTATATAGACTCAAGAAGAAGGGGCTGAGCTTCGATTACAATGGCAGTAAGGTTCGCGGCGTCAATCTAGGAGGATGGTTCGTGCTGGAGCCCTGGATCACTCCGTCGTTGTTCTATGGATCTTGGGTAGATGAGTGCGTTTCTCACAACAATGATCACCAGTATAGATTGACTAACACTATACCTATGCTAGGTACACTCTGACTCAAACACTTGGGAAATCTGCTTCACAAAATCTATTGAACGCACATTGGGCGACTTGGATTACGCAGAATGATTTCAATGAGATTGCAAGTGTAGGCTTGAATCATGTCCGTATACCAATTGGATATTGGGCCTTGAATCCATTGCCTGGGGATCCTTATGTCCAGGGACAGTTGACTTACTTGGACAAAGCTATTGGCTGGGCGAGACAGGCAGGGTTGAAAGTGATTCTGGATGTTCACGGGGGTGAGACACATTGCATGTTTGAATGAAGATCTTCGCTAACTTTTGCGCAGCGCCAGGAAGTCAAAATGGGTTCGTTGATTGATATAACAGGAATAGTGGTGGCATAAAAAAGCTAATGGGATTCACAGGTTCGATAACTCGGGACGGAAAGGACCTGTCACTTGGACCCAAGGAGATACTACCAAGCAAACATTGGCTGCCATCCAAACGCTGGCCTACCGCTATGCCCTAGCGACAGACGTTGTGACTGGGATCGAGCTTCTCAATGAACCAGCGAACTGGGCTCTTGATATGGGAGCAGTTAAGCAATTTTATTATGATGGTTGGGGAAATGTGAGAAACGCGAATCCTGATACCACGGTTGTCATTCATGACGCTTTTCTTTCTCCACCTTCATGGAATGGTTTCATGAACTACCAATCTGGAGTCAATGATATCATTCTCGATACCCATATCTATCAAATCTTTTCCTTTGCAGAGGTCGCCATGAAGCCTTGTCAACATGTTCAGGTTGCTTGTAGCCAAGTCGGAAACTTGGCGAATACAGACAAATGGACAATTGTTGGCGAATTCAGTGGAGCACAAACAGACTGTGCAAAATGGTTGAATGGCTTTGGTGTTGGTTCTCGATACGATGGATCATATCCCGGAAGCCCTGCATGGTATGGATCTTGCCAGACGAAAGACGTTGGCACGGTTGACGGACTACTTGAAGTCGACAAAGTGAATCTGGCATATTTCATGGAAGCACAACTTGATGCATATGAAGCTCACTCAGGCTGGGTTTTCTGGACATGGAAGACGGAATCTGCTCCCGAGTGGCATTTCCAAAACCTGACAAGAGCGGGATTGATCCCGCAGCCTTTGACGAGTAGAAAATATGGGAAGCAATGCGCAACTTTAGCTTGTTTGATTCCAGGCAATTGAAGATTTTCCACACTGCTTCACAAGAAAACATGAAATTTCTTTCGGGGGTGATTCAAGAGAGCAGATACAGGGCCCAATGACGTTCATACATGCAATTATTTGGATGATGGTATTTTGGCGAAATTTACGATGCAATAACGATACCCCTTCATTCGCTCGGGGAGTTAGGAGCAAGATAGAATCTAGTTATCGGGGAGAAGCGAAGATTTAGAGTGCAAGGGATGCCAAGAGAGGGGTAATTTGTTGGTGTAACACCTAATCAATGCCCCGAGCGTCCTTTTCCTGGCCGTCCAGAATAACACGTGAGGTACAAGACAAATGAGAAATAACGAACAGAAAAATGATGAGATGGATTGCTTCATATGTTACGGATGCTTTCTTACCAACAAGGTCAGTTCCGTATGCATAATTGAATCGTAAATTAAGTCGGTCAAGTACCGGAAAAGTTTCCGGAAAGTGGATGGATGAGGTTTTCTTAGGAGCCGGCAAGGTCACAACCTTCTACCAAAGACTCGGTCTTAGTGTTTCCCTACTTCCCTTATGTCCTTCTGACATTCTGTCCATTGTCCTTGTGTCCTCATTATTGTCATGGATTATACCCACCTACCTAGTCACATAAGGTGTTTGCTTCGATACTTCTAGTCTACATTTCTTACCAACATTGCCGTAAGCATTTCCCGGGTATCTCCAAGCCACTTCTCCATTCCGTGGGTTGACTAAATTTGCGGCTCCCTCCTTGACCCCATACTTTTGAGCGGGGTTGGTTACAACATTCGAAGGATCCGACCGTTAGACTGTAACCCAACAATCAATTCGCCCCTACTTCCCCACTATTATCCAATTGTTCCGTTGCTCCTTGCTTGCCTAGCTAGAATCATAGAATCAACAACTGGGAAGCAAGAACCCACAATCTACAGACTTGATCCCAGAGCTGTTAAGTATTGTTTCTTAACTTAGCTTATGTAATACAATATTTTCATCTATCAAACATCACACATCAAACCTTCTACCAAAGACTACAAAAACACAATATATTTCCTTCATTTACTTTCTTGGTTCTATCATACCATACTCTCCTTGCGATATACAAGTGCGATCATTATATTCACAAAAAATATGTCTCCTTCCGCCACTGAAGCCATTGGTACCACAGCCAAGACATCATCCATAATTAACGATGCAGTTTCATCCTCAACTTCAATTCACACAATACCCCTCATTATCAACAATGAACCTCATCAATCTAGCAGAACTTTTCCCGTCCATTCACCATCAGATAATTCACACCTTCACAATTGTGTATCTGCATCTGCATCTGATATTGACCTCGCTCTGGATACAGCTCAAAAGGCCTACCCAGCATGGAGCAGATTACCGCCACCCCAAAAACGCGATATCTTTCTTCGAGCTGCCGAGATAATGCTCGAACAAAAGTCTACTCTTGAAGAAACCATGATTAAAGAAACCGGCGCGGACCCCATTTGGGCTGGTTTTAATACTCATCTTGCTCGAGAAGGTCTTCTCGATGTTGCCGGCCGTATAACTTCCATCGCGGGTAGTATCCCCATGACGTCAGAGGAAGGTCGAAGTGCACTTGTCTACAAAGAACCTTATGGAGTTATCCTCGGCGCTGCACCCTGGAATGCTCCCTACATTCTCGGTTTCCGAAGCATCACCTATGCACTCGCAGCTGGCAATTGTGCAATTCTCAAAGCACCAGAATTTTCACCAATGTGCAGTTGGCATATCTGTGATATCTTGCATAAAGCTGGGTTACCTAAGGGTGTATTAACATACATAGCAATTTCAAGTGAAGATGCTCCGGCGAGGACAGCACAAATGATTGAGAGCCCGATCATTAAGAAGATTAACTTTACGGGTAGCACCAGGGTAGGTAGGGTTTATGGAGAATTGGCGGGAAAGAATCTTAAACCTGTGGTATTGGAGTTGGGTGGAAAAGCTAGTGTCATTGTGTGGGAAGATGCGGATTTGAAATTAGCAGCTGTGGAGTGTGCAAAGGGGGCTTTCTTACACTCGGGTCAAATCTGTATGAGTACAGAGAGAATTCTCGTCCACAAGAATGTTGCAGCAGAATTGTAAGTTTTCCATTCTTCATTTCCTTTTTCATTTGTCTCGTCATTCTTGTCCTGCTCAACAAGCAAAAGACAACGAAAGCACAAAATAAAACTAACAAACCATGTAGCGAAAAAGAATTAGCGGCCGCTACTGCAGAGATGTTCCCTTCACCAACAACCCTCATCACCTCTCAAGGCGTCTCTAAAAACGCATCTTTAATTTCCGATTCCCTCTCCAAAGGCGGCTCCATTCTCCACGGCACACCACCTACTGATTCCTCCCCCACCACCAAAATGTCCCCAGTAATCCTCAAATCCGTTAACCCCTCCATGTCCATCTACCGTGAAGAATCCTTCGGGCCCACCGTCTCGGTGATCGAAATCTCTACCGAAGAAGAAGCGATCCGTATCTCCAACGATACCGACTACGGGCTCGCAGCAGGTATCTATACCCGGGAATTACAGCGGGGATTGCGCATTGCGAGAGCGGTGGAAAGTGGTGCCGTGCATATCAATGGACGTAATGGGAGTGTACATGACGAGGTGGGACTTCCGCATGGAGGCATGAAGAATAGTGGGTTTGGACGATTTGGATCGCTTGGCTTGGAGGAGTGGGTCAGGACGAAGACGGTGACGTTTATGGATTAGGGATTGAGGATGGGAGATATGATAATGAATGTAGAATTTGAATAAGTGAGACACGGATTTTATGTAAGCCAAAATGAGTAAAATTAACTATATTAGCCCCATTGATCACCTAAGACAGCTATTATTCTAGTATACTTTCTAGATTAAAATCGAAAGATATAAAGTTTTATATCCTATTTTTATGCAACTTTAAATGAGATTTATACTGATTTATTATACATAAAAGATAATGTTCATTTAAGAAGTATTTGAGTACAAATCTGTCGGGATAGGGATCATGTGACCGCACTAGCGCTTGCGCTAGTGCCTCGGCACTCTAATACAGCGATTTCGTAGTCCTAGCTTTTAGAACCTCAAGCAATATTACAACAGTGTGAATCATAGTACTATATTGACTTCACCATCCCCATGGTGATACCAACAAAATCATTATTAATCATATGCTTAATACTATAAAGCAAACATAGCAGACAGCAAAAAGCAAAGCTAGTCAAACAATATTCGGTAAAAGAACGGTATCAAAGTTCTTTCAGAATCTGTGGTATACAACTCTCTACTTTGACCATCAAGCCAGCATCAAAATACCAGTCTTCAATCCATTGATTCATTCATCTCCCTCCCAGCATCCTCATCCAACCTCCCTTCTCCACCAACCCGCAATCTCTCTTCTGGAACACCTAGCTCCCTCTACTCCTCTAACTCCTCAAACACATCCTCAAATCTATCTACCCCGTCACCTTCGGATCACTTCTTCTCCCAACCCAATCTCTAGCCACAACTCATCGTACTTCAGTAATCATTTCACCCTCTCATCACACATCGCCGAACCATCCACCTCCATTCATAGAAGTTTTCATCTAAACTATACGATAGAGTAATTAACTCAAGCTCAATAACAATAACTAGCATGGTCGACATGATCGACAAGACGGGGGGGATGAGTGGAGATCCTTCATCGGCTGTTTAACGGTTGTGGGGAGGGCTTAGCGCTTCTCCTAGGATATACAAATAGCATTTTGAAATTTGAATCGGTGAGCCTCCTGGTTTTACTCTAATCTATGGTGTATGTAGTTTCCTGGCCAATCTTTGTTATATAGATAATCATGGAATCTCGCTTACTGGAACCCCTTGCGGTTCTAGGGGTAGGCACTCCTCGCAGTTTAATGTTTGTAAATTGATGGAGAGAGGATTGCCCAGTGGAGTTGTATGTAAGCGGTATATAGTGTATACACTGTATAGGAGTTCTTACACTGTCTATCGTTCTTATATCATCTAGGAATTCATATACAGCGTATACACGACGTAAGCTTATTACGCAAAAATGAAATATAATATAACGCAAGACTTATTAGGTGAGAGGAAATAGCTTTAAAACAAAGAAGGTCTTTCGTTATTAACTTTTTATAATTGAGCTAATAGTAAAAGATATCATTTATTTATTTATTGAAAGTTATATATACTACTACTATATAATAAGGAATATTAATATGTATTGGAAATATAGGATATATGACACATGATACATCACGTGTGCTGTGGCATATGCACTCATATATATATCTTCCACTTTGTAGTCTATCTCCTTAGTTTAGTATTTTAATTTATATAGTTAATAATGTTGGGCAGACTTTGTGAGGTGTATACACAAAGTATATAGGGTTAAAAGGTATTGTAATTCTGTCCCCTTCGTACGAAGGGGAATGCTAATCTCTATATACGTAACCACCCCACATACGCACTTCGTGCGTAGGTGGGGTAAAACGTGATATGGTCTCAATTATCTAATTCAGATATATAAGATAAGTATAATTCTTATAATCATACCTCAAATTATTCTAGTTTATTATTTCTATTATTATCTATTTCCCTATCAAAGTAACCAAGTGACATAGCTATCCTCCGTAATAATATACTATATAGAAAGAGTATAAGAAAGCTTATACTATATAAGCGAATCATATTATATACTATACGAAGGTTTAAAGAATATACATTATAAGATATACTAAACGTAAACTATATTTTTCTCATTTTTAGACTCTAGATCAGTAAGATTTTAAAGTTGACTAAGTATTTATATGATGAACTTTAGTAGGCGAAAGTGTAGAGCGAAGCTGGTAAAGTCACGTAATACCAAGCATCTCCCTGGGGTATTCTATATCAGTATAGGAATCCTTCGGATTGTCTTTAAGTTCTTTATAGAATTTTATCTACTTTTACTTGAATCCTAGTTTTCAATTCGCACTGACACAGAAAGTATCATAAAAAGTTAGATTTACTCAAAATCATTATTTTTAATTCGAAATTCGAAATTCTATTTGAAGTCTATCTAAAACCTCTTGAAACCTCTCAAAGCTTCAAAGACTAAAGAATCATTAAAATCAATGATTTATACGAGAAAGTAATCAAAGGCTTTGTAATTTGAAATTTGGGAGGGAACCACTCAATATCTATTCAAATAGCTTAAAGCAGCATTAAAATCTCCAAAACAGCAAGATTTTACTAAAAGTGGGTTCTCAAGACTAACCTAGGTACTCTTCCCAATCTTCGTAAATCAGTTACATACAACTCCACTAAAAGGAAGCTTTTGACTACCTAGCATCATAGAACTTTGATTTCGCGGTAGGCGCAGATCGACTGCGCGAGATATCTCTGTCCCGAATGGGCCGGATGGAATGCATGTATGCAATGATAATCATATTAGCATCATCATCGTACCAGTTTCTTGAGCTCGCTTCGGGAGAAGGAAGTACCTTGTATCGTTGTCGTTAATGGGTTGCGTAGAGGACTAGTATATGCAAACCCCTCAACGTACGCAAACCGACGAGAGACCTTCCTTTCCAGACACCGAGTCTTGTTGACTATTGAATGGTAGCAATAAGCTATGCTTTCGCCATCCCAATTAGAATCTGATAGTCGCGCAAAAGAGCAATTATGGGGTGATGGTTGGGAAGGTTGGAAGTGAGCAAACACAAAACTGGGAGAGGGAGAGAATTGTTGAGGTGTGTGATGTTTTTATTTTTTGAAGGGGGGTATGCATTGTGTGTATTGTATCGGGACCGTGTTTTTCGAAACTCGTGTGAATCCTCAGCAGTGGGACTAGAACAATCGAACTACGCCGTGCAGAGTAGACAGAGAGGCAACATTGTTGCTCAAATCTCAGAATCTCCGCTACAAAGGCTTCAAACTCATGAAAAAAAGCCGTCGACAAAAGACGATTCCTCGTGTCCTCGGACACAGGCTCTGTGTAGTGTAAGTCGATGTTTTCGAGGGCTTCCTTACAGCCTACATGTTCCTCAAATTTTGTGACGCGCCAGAATACCACGTGACAATATTTAGTGCATATCCCCCTAGATGTCAACTCGAGGGGCCTTCGCTTGACGAGGATCTTATTGGCCAATCAGATTGTCAGGATTCCTGAAATTTGATTAAACATTCATGTTCATTGTGAATATAAAATCCAAGTAATATTATTTCTTTCTCAAAAATCTGCGTGTAGTTAACTTTATGACTATTATCAATAAATTTAGGAGACACTCTAGTATACCGAGTACAGGTACTTTTGAATGATCGGATTCGAGTACAACGTGTTCGCTTGTATCAGATACTAGATCGGATTTCGATTATTAATTTTTTGGAATGAAATCATTAATTAAAATATCATAATCCAATAATATAATCAATCAGTAAATAATTAATCCGCTTTACTTGCTTATACTCACATCTAGTATATAAGAGAATCTCTCCAAGAGACCCTTGAACCTTAACATTATATTTGAGGCATCAATACATGGAATGTCATTCGGGGTTATTATCGAAGTTTAAGATATAGTAATTACTCAAAGCAAAGTGGTTTTTGATGTGTTTGAAATGTAGGGGTGTTCGAGATGCGGGGGTGTGGACTCATACAGTAGATCTGTGACACGTTGTCTTAGAAGAACTGCGTGAGCAGGGTACAATTTATCCTTAGAATCTACAACTACAGAATTGAGAGCCTAGCGCTCGTAGAGCGTACATTTATACTAGCTATGTACACGTGATCATACACGTGCTCGAACGCGCACGTGAGAGATCACATTGCGATTGGGTCCGATCCGTGACAAGATCATTCACGAGAGGCTGAATCTTTTTTAAGACAATTAATCAAAAGCTTGAGTCGATATCCGTTTGGAGGGGTATCGGAGAGACTAACTAGTTTTACTGATGCTAAAATCTGACATCTTTGGCTTGTGGATCATGGATTGTCTGACTAAGCCTCCAGGACAATTAGTGGCAAGTCAAGCCGATCACCTCAGGTTTATATGCCTTTGCTTTAGTTATTTCTACCTCAACAAATCAAAACATCTTCAAGTATTCTATTAGAATACAAAAATTACTTGAGATATGTTCAAACAAAACTTTAGCAATGAAGATACTATATAGAATCATAAGCGATGTTTGTATAGCAAAATAATATATTACTAATTTCCAAACTAATGTTCAAAATCTAGATGCTATGGATCAGCAAACTTGGAGTCCTATCACCTGCATTGGAATGTCATCAAAAGCTCGTATTCAAAATCCTGTATGCCCTTTCTGTAGAGAAGATGTCACTTATACATTGCTGATCTCACTTCTGATAAATAAAGATTTAATAAGCCGAGTTCACAATATGTAAAACGGTAATACGTGGTTAATGTTCCTGATTCTAAACTTTAACTTAGTCTAGGATGTTCATACTTTCCTGAACGAATTTTGACACATTGAAAGTTATTAAATTTGATCTGTTGGAGTTGCATTCACTTTGTAAGCTGTATGCATAGGAAGAGGAAGTACAATGCCTGACATTTCAAGCATCATGGAATATATCGTTCCTTGGAAGATATATCTACGGTCATCTTATAGTCATTACATTAGTGATCCTATAACTATTAAAACCACTATATTATGCTTGGTAGAGTTTCGAAGCAGCTATTCGCTGAACGTTGTGACCTTCGATATTTTTGATCAATTGTTGTGACAGTGACCTTGGGATTTCAACTTGCTATAACTCCGTATATTTAAGCAGTCATGACCGTACGTAGGATAAGTCTTCATGGACGCCACCTTGTCCTCATACCCTCACTCATCATTCTTACCTTGATCTATCTTTACAAATTCTCTAAGCCTCACTATACCCAAATTCCCAACTACGCACCCCTCAGAAAAACCACCCACACGTCAAAAGTTGCAATAGCCACATTCCTATCCGGTGGCGAAGATCCCTCCGCGCTCCCAGAAGACGATTTTTATTTTCAATTCACCAGAACACTGACATATCAGCTCTTACACGATCCCAAAACGCGGTCGAAGAGAACTGACATTCCCTTCATTGTCCTCTGCACCCAAAATGTTGCCACTTCAAAACTCAAACGCTTAGAACTCGACGGTGCAACAGTGAAAGTTGTATCCGATGTGCCCCTTTCCTTTTGGATATCGACAGGAGTAACACGATGGAAAGACCAGTTCACCAAATTGCGGATATTCGAGATGGTAGAGTACGAGCGGATTTTGTTCATAGACGCTGATACATTGATTATCGAGCCACTTGATGGGATTTTCGACGAAGTGATGATACAAACTCCTATGACTTCACTACTACATAGGACCCAAGAGGTGAAGACCGACGAGAAGCCAATACCCAGCAACTACACCTTCGCCGCCCGCAGCGACAATGCCTTCTCCGGAGAAAGAAACCACCCTTACCCTCCACCCCCGACAGATAGCTTCTCAGCTGGATTCTGGGTTGCTGCACCGAGTAAAGAGATGTTTGACTACTTGATGAGTGTGATGGGACATTGGAGGAGATTTAATCCGCATACAATGGAGCAGAGTTTGTTGAATCATGCGTTTAGAAGGGAGGGGCCGATGCCGTGGTTCGAATTGGGGTGGGAGTGGAGTGCTACGTGGCCGAGCTTGAAAGATTGGGAGGCAGGTGTGAAGAGCCTGCATGAGAAATGGGATCGTACGGGACCAAAGGAAATTAGAGAGAAGTGGCGGAAAGTGAAGAGTGAGATGGAAGTTTTTCAACAGAGGCTTCGGGAGTGATATTGAGTAACAGGCTGTTTGAATCACCAAATAGGGAATATTGAATATTGAAGTGAAATTAATAAAATATCTTTTGTTCGTTTTTCATGTTCTCTGCTTTACAATCAAGAACAAAAATTTATAGATTCGAAATAGCAATAATCATATGTGTGCCCAACCATTTTCCTTAAGGACCTGCATCTCATTCACTAAACAGTAAACCCCCTTCTCATGAACTTCTGTTTGTCCTACAACTAATGCCTCACTGCGCCAGCGTTGCACCCTTATTTGAACTACAAAACGTTCGGTGTACCTCTTTAGAAATCCCGTCCATCGAGCCCACCTACTACACCATATCCCCTCTAGAATCTCACTTTTGCTCGGCCACTTCCCCCTTTTTGAATTCACAACACTATCAGCTTCAGCATTGTACGAAACTCTTACCTTTGGATTAAGCCAAACACCTTTCGTCAAACTCAAACTATTATCTGCGTGAATAAGACAGCATTCTGATCCTTCTAAATGGTACTGCGCAAGACTATCCTGAACCCCACGAAAGCGCAGGGCTGGATTTTCATAAAATGGTTCGGCTTGGAAGACCACTATTCCATTCCAGCAGGATTTAACCGGTATTGGCGCGTGTGTCTTTATCGCATCCCGCGATTCGGCAGCCAGAAAAAAGGGCCAGGTTTGTGTAATTGGTTTTTCGCCTTCGATGTCGCGGAGAGCAAAAGTGTCATAAAAGAGTGGAGGTTTGGAAAAATCGATTGCACAAGCAGCTGCGTAGTTGCCATCTCTTGTTGCAAGCAGAGTTACGACGTCTTCGGTCTATAAACCGAGTCAGGAGAGTTAGTTTATTGAAGGACTGTACAACGGGTTAGAAAGAAGCAAATGGCTAAGATACCGTGAAAATGACGTCGTTTAGCCACAGTATCTTGTCAAACGATCGTTCTCTTTGACCATCTGTTCTGTCTGCAAGCTTTTTCAGCTTGTCCATAACTCTATTTCGCAATTTTGCAAGATAGGGAATTCGACGTAGTTCTTTCGTGGACCTGCTCGTTTGTATCCACCCCTCCTCATCTGGATTTGGTATGCGTTCCACTTCATCTTTGTGTGTAATATCCAAAAGTTCAATGCTCCTCTCTACCCCCAGCTTCCCCAATTCTACTTCTAAATCCGTCAGAGCACCCTTGGTGTTGTCCCAACTGCCACTTTCTACAATGGAGATATAGACATTGTCTACGCCATAATATCTCACTAGATCTAATAGAGCAGCACTCCAATGAGAACGTAGAATGAGCTCATTGTTCCAATGCATGCTCGCAATGAATATACGATCTTTACGAGTGACAGTGTCGGATGGGGCCGAGGATAGAGAAACTCGTCTCAGCGGTGGACTGAGAGAAATCGTTAAGAGAAAGTCGATTGATAGTATAATGAGGAGGGGAATAATAGCCAAACGAAGCCAGCTCCGGCCCTGACGCCATAATCGCAGGTTAGAATACAGAAGCATACGTATAAAGTGTTTCTATACATCAGATAGCTCTAGGTGCAGAGAAAAGATCTTATTTTGCTATTTGAGAGTACACAAGGAAATTTGGTGCTGATGATGTCGGCACAGCCACCTTGGATGTGAGCATTATTAAACAAACTCATCTTTCTGAATTAGCATGCACATGTTGGAACCATATGCATATGGAATCACTGCCTCTGATTGGCTGAATTGAGAAGGATTGGGTGGGTCAGAGTAAGCTTGGGACGATGGGGATCTTGGTCAACGGGCATGATGCCAAGTGGTTCATTCGGTACAGTTTAGGTTAGACGACAGGGGTATCTCGCAAGCAGCCCATAGAACAGGGATCCCACTAGCGTCGCGGGTACACACGAACAGCACAGCCTGCCTCGTGACTTTACGATACGAGATACGATGTAACTCCTTATCGTGTACCGCCTGCTATTGGTACAAGATACACTAGCGAGGGGCTCGCTCATGTGATAGATGCCAAGCTTATCAGACGCTTCTTATTGATCTGGAAGATAGAGGGTAGAGATGAAATGAACTAGGGGAAATTCTTGTGAATTGGTGGTATGTTGATTGCTTTTGTACGCGAGAAATGTGTAATCCTGTGTTGATTAGTATTGTATAAGGAATTGCTAGATAGTGTGTGGTAGATTTACGTGTTAGGACAACGAGTCCAAGGAAAGGACTAATTCGTCTCTGCTGAATCTGCTAAATCTGACTGTGAAGCGAGTGCCCATAGCAATTATGCAAGATGTGGAAATTGGCGACGTGAAAGCCTCAGATGAGGCTGTGACCATTGCTACTGCTTATACCTCTTCATCAGACAGAGAGAAGATAGACAAAACTGAGGCGCGCGACTCGTTTTCCCAAAAAGCACCCGTTGTGAGCATGACCCCCAAAGGCTCTACTCCAGCCGCGACGGAACGACCAGTCATCTTAAGTAGCGAGTCGCAGTACCCTAAGGGTCTCAAACTCGTCACTATTATCCTGGCGCTGTGTTTGGCTGTATTCTTGGTGGCGCTGGATCAGACGATTATTTCTACTGCTATTCCGAAGATTACGGATCATTTGAAGAGTACGGGAGATATTGGTTGGTGAGTGTGTTGATGTTGTGTGTTAGGCATTGAATTGGTGTTTTTGAGGTGTATATGTATAAGTGATTGCTGATGTCTGTAGGTATGGATCGAGCTACTTACTTACGAAAGCGGCGTTGCAGCCTAGTTTTGGAAGGATTTACTCTATCTTCAACGTGCGTATGCACTGCGTTTCTCAAATGAAGAACCGGTTAATGGCTAACCATTTGGTAGATCAAATACACGTTCCTGGCTGCCATTGCTATCTTCGAGCTTGGGTAAGTAGTCAGTCAGCACTTGCCCTATTAGTCCCACGTACTAACAGATCAATATGCAGCTCCTTAATCTGCGCTACGGCAACGAGCAGCAATATACTTATTGTTGGCCGAGCCATCGCTGGAGCCGGCGTGGGAGGTCTGTTTACGGGTTCGATTATTATTGTTGTGTATAGTTGTAAGTTCTAGCTTACTTCAACTCACCACCCATACAAATGATTTCATCGAGACAAGTAGAACTAACTCGAGAAGTACCGCTGCGCAAGAGGTCGCTGACAATGGGTATAATTAGTAGTATGTAGGGAATAGTATCAGTCGCCGGACCATTGCTCGGCGGCGTCTTCACGTAAGTCTCCCATCTACAGACATAGCACCTATAAACCTACTGACCTTCTCAAACAGCCATAAGCTTTCCTGGCGCTGGTGCTTCTACATCAAGTAAGAATATCAATACCCCTGCACCAAGTTCAGAACCTTAACAGACGCCAGCTAACTTCCCCCCGCCACAGCCTCCCCATCGGAGCCTTCTGTGTCGCTGTAATATCTCTCATCCTTCACATCAACCGCCCCAATAACCCCTTCTCTCTTACCCTCAAACAACGCATCTTAAAGCTCGATCTCCTCAGCGCCTCCCTCCTCATCCCTGTCATAATCTGTCTCCTCCTCCCTCTCCAATGGGGCGGTTCCACTTACCCTTGGAACAGCGGCCACATTATTGGCCTCTTTGTCACCTCAGCTATTCTCACCCTCCTATTCATCTGCACGCAAATCCGGCTCGGCGAGGCCGGAACCTTCCCTCCATACCTTTTCCAAAACCGGAATACCGTATGCGCATTTGCATTCTCGGCATTCTTCGGCGCCGGTTTCTTCAGTCTATCCTACTACCTCCCTGTATATTTCCAAAGCGTCAAAGGCTCCTCGGCCCTGCACGCCGGAATCTAAATGCTGCCCCTACTCCTCGCATGCACGGTGAGTACCACTGGCACCGGGGCGGCGATCTCCGCTCTCGGGTACTACACCCCCATCATGCTCATCTGCATGATGCTGTTTGCCATCGATTCCGGACTACTAACCACGCTCTCGTTCACGACGTCATATGTGCGGAATGCGGGGTTCCAGGTTCTTACGGGTCTGGGCGTGGGTGTGGGGTTCGAGAGCGGGATTATAGTCGCGCAGACAGTGATGTCGAATGAGCGGATTCCAGTGGCGATATCGTGTGTTTCGCTGTTTATGACGCTGGGTAGAGCGGTCTTTGTGCCGGTTTCGCAGACGCTGTTTCAGAATAGGTTGGTAGGGGGGATTGAGGAGATGATCCCGGGGCTAGATGCGAGGGCGTTTTTGGACAGTAGAGTTACGGAGATTAGGGCGCTATTGGAAACAGGGGGGCGGGAGGGACAATTGAAGAAGGTATTGGAGGCGTATGTGGAGGGTTTGAGGGCGACATTTTGGGTTTCGGCGGCTTGTGCTATTGGGGGATTTTTGGCTGTTTGTGGATTGGAGTGGAGGAGCGTGAGGAAGGAGAAGAAGGAAGAGGAGCATTGACCCAGTGAGGTTGAAATGGTAGAAATTTCATGTGCTGTGGTGGACGGGAAGCTGGTGTGTGAAACAAAAAAGACTATGTGTGTGCTGTGAAGCGGTAAACGTGAACAAAATTGATAGAATATAAAGCACAAGATATGATGAGGGACAAAATCAGCTTGGAATGTATGGGTAACCATCAACAGCAAATCCCCACTCTGATAATCCCGTTGAATTTGTGCAAGTATCCTCTATATATACCTTAGTCAATCGGCTTATACTCAAAATACTAGTGTCAACACTCCCAGAGCATACATTCGTAATCTACTGGCGACTCCACTATATCTTTGCAATCCTGTCATATTCACTTCGTGCTGTTCGCCAGACGAAACACGAGAAGGACTACCACCTCAAAATTACTTGCGTGGCTTTTATACCATTCTAACAAAGCGCGCGGTGGTAGGTAGCTGGACTATATGGACACATGTGACATTATATGGTGCAATCATGCTGCTTATGCTCAAAGTTTGTGTTGTCTTATCATGGCATGAAATAGCAAAATCAAGCCACTTTCTCATCACGGATTCTTTGATCTCAATGAAACCAGAAAAGATGAATTTCGCCCACGATGTAACTGAAACGGAGTCTATCGAAATATTTTTTGATATAGCCGGTGAAATAATGCTGAGGAGGGCAGATGCGATGAAGTTCCGTTTGAAGCAAGGAAGTACTGCTCCTTAGCTTCAGTTGTCCACGGAATGCTTTGCATGCTCCAACATATGCAACTTTGCTTCTAAGAAGAATTTAACATAAGAAGAGGAACACAGTTTAATCCATTAGATATCCATTATCAGATATATAATAAATACACTTCTTCTTCTTCAATCTTTCTTCAAATGGGGGCAAGCCCCCAAACCCCCAGACCTCGCTGCGCTCGAAAAGATAAAGAAGGTTTTTATATGCTGTGTTGGAAACGGAACAAATATGGTTATGATGCTCTGTATAATAAATAATGCTTCCAAAACTGTCGGGGTCAGCGTCTCTTGTACATATACTTGAGCTGTAGAATTGGCCTTGAAGATTGGATTCAATGCAATCAATGACCAACTTTCTGCCGGGAAGCGGTGACTGAACACGTGATGAAGACCATCAGATCGATTTGTTGCATATCTGAAAAAAAGACAGTTCAGTTTACAACCACCTCCATGAATTTAGCGCAAATTTGAAAAAGTTCCATCGACTGGGAATAAGAACAATTTCTCAGTGTTATTCCCGGCGTAAATCAATTCGTGAATATTACCTGGCTCGAGCCTGGTAGCTAGGTACCTAGTAAGACCTTGGATTTCAACACTCAAGACAGCATCACCTTGCACGCTCTTTGAGGAATTCAATGTCAAAGCACCGTGTTAAAAATATTTTATGTTCATATATTATTTCTCTACTGTAGTATCGATGACCCTTTTTCGATTGTGACCGTGTCGCGTTGTTTGAAGAGCTACTCGTAGCTTTACGACAATCTAAATACACAATTGCGAAAATGGCCGCCTGGAGACCTCTCAAACTTTCTAACTCTGCTGGCGCACAACTACCCCCTCTTCTCATCTCATGCGAATTCAACAATAATTCATACCTAGTTCAACTGACCGATTTAACGCATACGTGGGTCGAAAGTGTAAATCGCGATGCAATAATCGAACGAAGCAGAGAAGGGAATACAAGTATCGATCCAAGTGAGGATGAGGACCAATTAGCGATATTTCTCGAAAAAATCAGACTTGGTCTTGCAGGAGAGAAGGATACAAGTTTATCTCTGCAAGTCGGGCCGGACATTGGGGATGATCTCTCACCAAGCCTACTTCTCCATGTTACGATTCAACTACCTGGTGGATTGAAGGACTTAAAATGGCGTTACGAATTGACCTCACAAACGCCGAAAGAAACAGTCGAAAATTTGCTTCTTCCAAGTTTATTCGCGCTACAAGAAAAGAAAAAAGAGTTCGAGAAGCTAGTGGAGCTGCTGGAGGAGAAAGATGCGGTCATTCAGAAATTGGTGGATACATTGGAAAGTCAAGGGACCGACCTAGGTACAATATTCCATCAGGCTGCAGGAAGACCGGGAAAGAAAATTGACAGGAAGAAGGCGAGTGAGAAGATCCACGGATTGAAGATTTTCGACATAGAAGCTTGGAAGCAGAGGTCGGGATCTGATAAACTGGAAGATAAGTGGGAGTTATTGAACAATGTCTTTGGTAGCAATGATATAAGTCCGGATCTCTCCAAGGCGAATAGTTTCGACAAAGAGGATCGGAAACACAATTGGTGGGAACATATGCAGGGCAAGAGGGTAGGTACATTAGGAAGCAAGATTGCGGCAAATGCAACGGATTCATCAAGGAAAAGTATTCAACAAGAACATACACAATCCGAGGATGATTTTCAAGTACAATCAACACCACCTCACCTCTCGAGAACTAAGGCGAAGCCTGATGTTTCAATGGATAATTCTACAGATGATGATGATGATCTCGATGCTCCATCCCAGCGTTCGAGAGTCTCAGATAATCTATCTATCTCGCAAGCTCGCGCACCAAGTCCCGATCGAACTCTAAGCCCAAGCCCAAGCCCACCAAGAGCGAAACCCCTTGTCACATTGAGTACAAAACGCAAAGTTCCAACACCAACTCCTCCTAGTGAAAACGCAGATGATACCACTGAAGATGACGAACCTATACCAGCGAGTTTACACTCTACGGATGCAATTGATAATAATGATAATGATAATGATACCACGGATGATGACGTCCCATTTTCTCCACCATCGAAACGACAACAGACTCCCAAGACTTCGCCAGCTAAGCAGAAAGGCAAGCTTGGGAAGGTAGGCGGAAAGAAAGCTCCGTCGCCTTCTCCAGAGCCGGAGCCGGATCCGGAGCCAATTGTTGAACCTGAGGCTACTAAGGCGCGACCCAAAAAAGGCATGCTCGGCAAAATCGGCGGAAAGAAAAAGGAGACAGCAACAATACCTGAAATCTACTCTCAGAATTCTGTGTCACCAAAGAAGAAGCTGGGTACGATCGGTGGGAAAAAGGCTGCTCCCGGGGGCGCTAGTCAGAGAGAAGATACCCCTGACGAAGTGAACAGAGGAAGGGGAAGAGCACTGACGACAGAGGAGACAGAGAAATCGAAAGAAAAAACCCCACCACCAAGGGAGACTTCTGAGGAACGGGCTGATAAGAAGAGAGCGATTTTGAAGAAGGAATTGGAAGCAAAAAGTAAGGCGCCAGCTAAAAAGAAAAGGAAATTTTGAGGGGAGAACTCATGGCTAGTGAAAATGTGTAAACATACAAGTATGTTCATCTGCCCCATCTAAACAATTTTGCATTTTCTTTACAGACCTTGCTTCTTGTCATTGGCCTTTGCGCACATTATCTATTCCTCAATTATCTACAGCATTTCATCAGTCTCACTAGCTAGACGATAAGTCTCTCAATTTGAAATTTCATTACGCTCGTCACCCTATCACATACCAAAGCAATTTCTTTGTGTTTATTGCACCCTTACAAAATCCATTCGAGGACTGTTCAATTTTTGCATGCCAATGTCTCTTGCTTCAAGTCATTTACCTTCCCTGATGCGCGTCCTCTGGTGCCTCTCTTCATGCACCAAGCGTTACCTCGATGCTCTATTAAGAATCTCCAAATTTATTCAATAAACCTTCCTCTCCCAATAGCTGAGTAAGACTCAAGATCATGGTTGCATATGTCAAGCACGGATCACATACTACCCATATTGTTGCCATGTGGTTTTGTTGCATATCTAGAGCACAGACCGCATTGTTGAAGAGCTGTTTGTATGGAGAGGAAAGGTTTGTCGTGTCGTGTCTGCTTCACAAACTCATGTTCTCGCCGTGCTTCCAACACCTTTTTCGATGCACTTGTTGGGTTCGCATGCTTTGGCGAAACATCTACACAAATAAGTCACATGTTGAAAACCCTTCGACATGTTGTTTTGTTGCTTATCGCAAGCACAGACCGGGCTCTTGCGAAGCAATGTTTGTGTAAGGTAAGTATCTTTTGCTCTATTTCGACGCCGTTCTACATCTTTTAGTATAGTATAGGCGGGGCGCGAGATTGGAGATTAGTCAATACTTACTTTGATCTACAACCTATCATCTCTCGTGCTTGTAGAACAATCAGTGATGTAGATGCAGTAAATATTGTCTTGTGCAACAGGTGGGTAGAGCTACTTGTCAATTAGGTACTTACTGGGAATGAAGGTAATCGATCAACTTTGATATATACTAGATGAGAATTTCCAGATATTCTATATTAATAGTGTTAATAGATATACAAAGTCGTTTTATAGATAGCCCTGGTTAGGCAGGTATAAAGACGTCGGTCGATATGTATAAAGCGTATTAGTTCGTCTTGTTAATTAGCTCAACCCCTTTTCCCCTCGAGCCAAATCAAGCGGTATCCAAATCATCTTTCTGTGATCGTCAATACTTTCATTCTACATTATGAAGAAATTGACGTTTGAGATTACAAATATCCTCAATCTGGACCGCAATACCATCTTGGTATTGTATGAATCTTAATATAATACTCGTCTATGCAATCAAGTAAGTATATCATCCTCAATACATGCATACATGTATGTACTGTAGTACACTCATAAGGCTGAGACAAGCCTTCTGTCTATACAGATGTACGTACGTACCTATTGAATCGAACTAACCCAACGTCTCAGCTAAACGATTAGCCTCAACGTTTCAAAATGCTTAAATCCCCATATTCATTGATTTGATTCATGTGATAGATGGTACATACCTAGATAGATAGTTAATAAGTAAGAAAAGGAGTAAGTAGGACATCAAACAAATCTCCCATCGCGATGATAGAATTGTAGACATGCAACAAAAGAATTCCTCCTTGTTTTTTCTTCGGGTGTGGCATTTGTTGCATGTCTGGAAAATATGCATCGCGATCTTGCTTTTGTAATGATGTTCTTTCGATGTAAATACATAGCTACCTGCATAGCTATTCATCCAAACATGAAAGGCGAATTCTCGATGCAGAGCATTTCTTTCAGATCTTCTTTATTCACCATGTCAAGGAGTGAGGGAAGCGAGGATCGAGACATGTTTATTGGGGAAGAAGAAAATTGCTTAGTCACCATCGGCATCGCGATTTCACGATTTCACGGGGCTTGAGATGAGATTCTGGGATTCTTTTTTGATTTTTATGTTTGGTATATTTTCCAGGGCTTATTCGGAGGGGAAAATAAGTTTTGTTGCATATCTGACATCGTCGATGAAAATAATTTAATTGCTGATGAGGGTGATTGGATTGAATCGTGATGGTGTCATTGGATTTTTTTCATACCGGGTATTCATTTCATCGTACGATATAATGAGGGATGGAGAGATGGATGGACGGATGGATGGATAATGATGGTTGAGATGCGATGAAATGCGATGAGATGGATGGATGCCGATGACGCTGGCGGTTGGGAAGATAGAATTAGGTGGGACTTTGAATCATTGATGCCTGGCTGGCCTGGCTGATCTGGTCGATTGATAATTTTTGTGTGACGACCTCGGAGGTGCACGAACATCGAGATTTGAGGGAACGGAAGGAGGAAACGATCGGTTCGATGAGTCGATGGTTTTTCGATGGTTTGTCTGTTTGTTCGCTTGTGGGTGGATCGGGTAATGGTAATGGTATCAAGGGAAAGGGTCACGGGGTCACGGGGTTTATGGTTTTGGGTATGTGTGTATGGAGTTTGATGGAGTTTGATGGAATTTAAATTTGATTTTGATTTTGATTTTGGCATCGACATCGGTTCATCGTGAATCGTGATGAATTGCGAATTGTTTTTAAAGGGGAATGAGGATCGTATTGATTGAATCGATTCTGATGGATTGATTGATTGATTGATTTGTTGGTTTTTGTGATGTATACCTAGGTAGGTACATACCTATGCTGATGAGAATGAATCGGCAATTACTAGGTTGGTTGTGTAGGTAGGTACCTAGGTATGCTTGAGTTGGTATAGGATTCAAAATATACGATACTTCGTTAGATAGGTATATGCTCTCTTTCTCATCATCATCTTCTTCTTCATATTTACCTTTCTACTTGAAGTCTTAGACGCAGGTACATATTGTATACATCACATCAGAGATCTCTACAAGAAAGAAGTTACCTCACATCATGCCTGCACCTTCCTTCCTTCCTTGCTTTATACCTACGTATCTTTCTTTCTCGCCACGATATATATATATATATATATATCACATTCACCATTTCTCTCTACATCCTCAATATGTTGCACATCTCACTATTCACCAACTCATCGTTCTTTCTCAATACCATCATGAGACTTTCTGTTGCATATCTTAGCATTCACCTTGGTGACTCTATTTATACGTCCCTAGATATTATTGATATCAACTCAGCAGATCTATAAGTCTTGTTGCATATATTAGATAATTCACTTGTGATCTTCGTGTATGAAAGAAGTAGATACTAGGTACTTAGGTAGGTATACTTCCTTCTTTTTCCTTCTTTGATATATACCTATCTAGGTACCTAGCATTCACCTTTTCGTCCTGCTTGCTAGAGTAGATATACCTAGGAGATTTGAATGTACGGTTTGAGGAGGAGCAAATCTTGTTTGTTACATATCGTATTTGATTCACTTGTATATTTCTCGTCACTTGTTCATAAGAATAGGTAGATAGGTCTCCCCTTTACATCACCATATCTTTGTCTTCACATAGTCTATGATTCATCTACCAGCTAATTATCATCGTGTCAACACGCATATATCATTCAAGAAAAGAGATACTTTCCTACAACAAATCATACATCTATAACCATATTTTACAACTCATTATCACACCATATTTCTATTCCTCAGATATCACTATATTTCGTTGCATATCTTAATACCTACCTACCTAAGTTCCAGCTTCCTCTCTTCTTACCTCGATACCTATACACACACACACTTTCAAAGAACGAGATCTCATATCGCATATCGCACATCATTCACCTACATTTCCTCATCATCAATCCTTACAGCTAAAATATATAGAAAGATAAAATTTTGTTGTATATCTCTCTCTACATTCACCTTAATATCTCACATAAAGTCTAAATCTACCTTCTATATACATCCACCAATAAAGGGATACATATCTTTCTGTTGCATATTGCATTTCATTCACTTACCTTCATATTCATTAATACGTACGATACAGTCTCAAAAAATGCCGTGTTGCATATCTGTACATTCACCTTCGTATATCTGTCATATGAGGTCTGAGTTTATCCATCACAGGTAAATCCGATAATTGTGAGGAAATATATCTGCGTTTGCATATCGCATGGAATCCGCCTGTGTTTCTTATTACATACCTATCTAGTAGGTATTGTCTCTGATTCAGGAGAGATGCCTAGTATCGCATAACTCGAATATCGATATGCAATTCATTTCGATATGTCGTATAAAGTCTGAGTGGAAGTCATAAATATATATGGTAATTGAAAAGAGGTACATGCTTACATAGTTACATCGCATATCTAATACGATTCAACAATTCTAACAAACATCATTTATTATTCGTACAGAAAGTAGATATTAGAGATAGAAAGAAGAAAAGACAATGACAAAGTAAGAGCTCTGCAGGTGAGAAGTATTTGTTGCATATCATGATATTCATTATATCAGGCTTTAGGAGGGATAGTGAAGTATACTATATGAATGAAATGACGTATATACAAGACTTGTTAACAGAATTATAATAAATGAATATAGCGCAGGAGATATTCTTGTTGCATATATCATTATTCACCTGTGTTTGTCATTTTATAGATGGTGGTTAGAGTAGGTAAGTGAGTGTATTTGCTCGTGTTGCACATCTTCATTATTCGCCTGGATATTTGTCATTTCTTGAATTTTGAAGAATACTAGCAGAAAAATTGAGTGTTTGGTGGGAAGCGGTGGTTCTGCAAATGCTGAGTTATGAAAGAGATGTATGAGAGAGATGTATGAGAAGACTTGGATTATGCTAAAAAGCAAGCATAGAAGATTTGCAAAATCAATGTATCGAAAGGTAATCTGCGATTGAGAAATCTACTTGATACGATCCTTAACTGTGGTATGGACCAAATATGCAAACGAAAGCAGATTCGAAAGAACTCAATCAAACTGGATCAATCAAACTAGACTAAAATACAAGTACAAATAAATACAAAATCTCCTCCATCGAAAGAAAGAAAGAAAGACGCAGTGCTCCATCGAAAATATTATCCAACTATTAACTTACAAGAACCCAGACTCATTACAGCAACTCTTCGAATTTCTACACTCTGCACGCAACCCCTTTATTACACTTTAAATCCCTCAACCTGGAACTGCATTTTAAATCCCTCATGCGCCTTCCTCCTCCCCCTCTTATCAATATACCCCACCATAGCCGTGAATCCCAAACACCCCAACGCAATCACATACTGTCCAATCTGCAACGGAACCCCCCTACTAATCTGTTGTCCCGTGCTCCTACTCGTGACAAACTGGATTGCTCCCCCAGCAGTACTAATACTTCCCGCTGCACTCATCATGTTACCCGCGCTCCACTGCAATATCGCGGATGCCATTTTGGAGGTAGGAAGAGTCCAGATCGTCCAGAGGACTCCGATGCTGAAAGCAAAGAAAGGTACGAGGATTAGAGGAAGAAGTTTTTGTTGAATACCGACGGCGAGTTCGATGTTTTCGGCAGTAGACGTGTCGGTGCTTCCTTTGAAGAGCGCGGCTTGTACGATGGCGGCGGCGCTGCTGGCGGTTCGACCGTAGGGAAAATTGGGTGTGCAGACGTCTTTACCTGTACTAGGGATGATAGCACAGACTCCTGGGGTTGGGTCAGTATGGGTTGGGATATATATGTATGTGTGTATATATAACGTGGTGTGTAGAGTGTATACGTACCAAAATAGCCAACTCGAAAATTCGGGACGATGAACTCGTCAGATGCGCCGCTAAATACGTTGATGGTAAAGAAGGCTCGGGAGATCACGTTATTGGCCATGCATCCCGTCAAAACGACGACTGCACATTTATTAGCAATCCATCTCGTATGCTGATCAATAAAGTGGTTTGGACTTACAATATAAACCAATAATAGGAAAGCCAGTAAACATGAACAATATTCGTCGAATCCACAGTTGCTTCGTCGGCAACTTCTCGTCTTCTTCATGGTACCCACCCACATAATCCACCGCCCTATCGATTGTTTCTCTTACTCTTTCGCTATACTCCATCAATCTTTCCCTTGCAAGTCGAAGGTTTCTCTTCTCTTCTCGAATTGACGCCTTTTCATCTTCGACTTTCTCTTCTTTAGCTCGAATTGCTGCATATTTTGCTCTCAATTGAGATTTCTCCCTTCTTAATTCCGATTCACGCCTCCTCAACTCAGATTTATCTCTCTTTACATCCCTGTGCTTCTCTCTTAACACTTCTGCAGCTTCTCTCTGGTCATTTTTGGCGACGTAGGCTTTCTCCTCAAATCGTTCCTTTTCCTTGGCGAATTCTGCATCTTGTCTCCTCAATCTCGATGCTTTGTCTGCTAAACTTCTCATCTCCATTGCCTTTTCTTCTGGAGTTATCTTTGCCCCTGCCTCTGACCACCATCTTTGATCTCGAGGACTATCTTGTCCCTTGCCTGACCACCAACGATCTCGACTGCTTTTAGGTTGTTTCTTTGAAGCAGAATAATTTGGATTGTTCTTCTTTCGGCGCTTTTTCTTCTGGTGCCTTTTCCACAACACTTTGGCAGCAGGCCGAGCCAGCCACATTTACCTATCTTTGAAATCTGTATCCAGGGGTCGACTTTTGTATGAAAACATAAATAAAGGTGGTACGGAAAGTATTTCTCGCTCATCAATGAAACAAGAGTAAATCAACCTGAAGTAAACATCATCGATTGTCGATCAAAGTTGGAACAGGGAAGCATGAAAGATGCTGGAAGGGGGGTTGGGGGAATGCTTGCATTATCTCTTTGGTGAAAAGACAGGACTCCGGCCTTGGTCATAACCATTATCTGGGTTTGTGGTTACTGCAGAATTTCGTAATGACCATACTAGAACCATGCGTAAGGTCTAGAATCCAGACCTGCAAAAGATGCCTTCTTGAATTGGGGCTCAAGATTGGCGGGCCAGCAGAAGATGGCGTTTTTGAATGCTGAAACGCACGCGACACTCATTTAAACCCATTCAATAACACAATTCTACACAGGCAAAAGCTTTGGTCGGTTTGAAACCAACAGAAGATGACAAGGTTGACAATGTTGTGGCTGTGGTTGGATATGTAGTAGGATTGCGCGTAATCTTGGTGGACCGCTTGGTGTGGCTGTTGGTAGCCACGACCACTCCAACGATGAGTTGATCCTACGATTTTCGGTTGAGTAAAAAGTGGTTTACAATGATATCAAACTATTTTACATTCATCAAGAACAGTAGTAACTGCGCCGATGATTTGATCATTGCTACATATTTGAGTTAGGAAGTAAGTAACGATTGCACGTTTTGCAAAGCAAAATAAAGCGGTAATGTACAACGCATGGAATACATATGGCTGGCTGCAGAAAAGCGATAGAGTCAAGACATTATCGAGATTTTTGTCTAGAAGGGGCAGTTTTACTGGACAGTTGGAAAACCTCCTGACCTACCTGCCTGATGGCAAAGCGTGGAACCTTTGCCGAAGTTTGACCTCCTTCAAAGCCGAAGAAAAAAGGTCATCTGCCCTGCCTTAAACTTGCGATTGACTCAGGTTCAGATCTTGTTGGATTATATGATAAGGAGGATCTCTCCCCGACCTCCATCAAATCGAATGCATGAAATGGCAGATGTTTGACACATTTACCAGCTATTCCCTCCAATCAAATTTCAACGCTTGGAGAGTCATCTCAATATTTGGGTTATAGCCTTTTTTCTCTTTAAGTCCTTCGAATCCTTCGGCATAAAACTCGCAAATGGCTTCGAGATATAATATAGTCGACTACGACTCGGACGATGAGCTGGAACTCAGTCCGCACATTAATAATCTCATCTCAGCAGCTGAATTCGTCATTCGGCTGTTAGAAAGGGGAAACATCGATTATGCTTTAATGGGAGCATTTGCCCTTAAGTGCTGTGGCAGCGCTCGTGATACGAATAATATTGATATAGTGGTAGACGCTTCAATGAAGAAAATATGGCAAATTATTGAGCCAGAGAGCAGGTAACTCGCCATGAGCATTCGACTCTTGAACTTATTCTGACATTGATAGATTGGTAATTCCTCAATCTCGACTTGTTGCAGATGTAATGAAAATATTTGTCAAGACTGGTCCAAACTACGATGGATGTTCAGAAACAAGACTCATCGAGGTAGAGTTAATTGCACCAGGTAGATATCATGAGATTTCATCTTGCAATGAGTACTAACAAATCAACTAGGCTCAAATGGTACTCCGCGGAATCTACGAAATCATCAACAAACTCTCGTGGTACTCAGTCCATCGGGACATCAGATAGCTCTCAAGGCTTTAGATGTTCTGTACTTGTTGCGGAGCAAACTGGATATTATGGCCGCACGAGGAGCCCCCAAAGACTATCTAGATGCTCAATTTATTGTCGGAAATTGGAGACAAGAATTGGAGAGAATTCAAGAATACTCCGAGGTAGTGAATACGCAAAATGATGTCGAGTTGATCTTGACTCCACCATATTCTCCAATGGTTTGGTAGGTAGCACACTGTAAGTGATGTATGAGTAAGGTCTTGTAAAATAAAGAGGAGAAAAAACGGAAGCCAAAGATAGTATTTGTCGGGTTACAAAATGCACATGGGCATATTATATTTTTATAGCTAGCCGTTAATCATCGAGACTGCAATAGCCCCCTTTTGTGAGATGTTTCATTAGATGTCACCGAAGCGTATATCTTCATTGGAGACAGGAAGCACTGGTAAGGTTAAAAGATCATAATGTTGTAACACAATTACTCTAGTGTCCAGAAGACAAAAAGTTTTCAAGCTGATACGAAGATACGAAGATACGAAGATACAAAACGGGCATATACGGAATAATTGACATACGGGAAGATGCTCAAGATGATGCATTGTTTTGGTGTTGTGTTTGTTGTGTTTGGTTGTGTTGGTGTTAATTGGTAACATTCCTCGGGCGGTGAGCCTAGTAACTTTTTGGGTCGGCAGTTTCAGCACCATTTCAAGGTCTAAAAGGTTTAGAAGAACCTGATATGCTGGATACCTACCTCCTACCTAGGTAATATCGTCATTTTATTCACTACTCAAATGTTGCTCGGTATCGAATTTAGGATGCCTCCTTGAGGACATACATTTATAACCTGCAAAAATGAACAAAGGAAAGATAATGAGGAAATTACTTGGACAAACTGCTACTACGGTCGAGGTTGCCGACACCAACAATGACTCGCCTCAACTCCGACCGACTGCTTCACAGGGTACCGTCTATTCAGCAGGCGCACCACTTTCATGTCTTGGTCGCGCCCCGGATGGTTCGCGCGCTGTGATAGCTGGACCGAAAGTCTTCAAGATCGTCAAAACAGAAGGGTCGAAAATTACAGAGGATATTGATCTTCGCACCTCGATATCTGCATATCCCACAGGGCATGATGGTACGGCAGCTACCTCAGACCAACTTAATATCAGGGCCGTTCGATGGTCTCATACACAATTCAGCTCTACGATAGTTACAGCAGGCGGAAATGGAAGGATAACGGTCTATGACCTCAATCGCGCAGGAGGAGAAGGATTCGAGCTTGCGCGAATTCAGGAACACCCTCGACAGGTTCATAAACTTGCGATCAATTCATTCAAGGGGAATTGGTTTTTATCAGCCAGTCAAGATGGATCGGTCAAGTGTTTCGATTTGCGTGACACGCGTCGAAGTGTGGCTACTTATAAATGTAATGCAGATGCGGTTAGAGATGTGAAATGGTCGCCAACAGATGGCATGGAGTTTGCTTGCTCCACAGATGCTGGAATCTTACAAAAATGGGACTTCAGGAAGTCGACTGCTCCCATTATGAAGATAACTGCTCACAATAGTGCTGTCTTTTCAATTTCATGGCATCCGGATGGAGATCATATTATAAGTGGAGGCAAAGACCAGCAATGTCATGTGTGGGATATGTCAAAGTCGGAGAGGGGTCAAAGGCCTCGATATTCCTTCACCACACCCGCGCCCATCTCGAATGTCTGTTGGAGACCTGCTTGTTGGACAGCCACAGGCCAGGGGAAGAGAGTTGCCCAAGTAGCTGTTTCTTATGATGACACCAGTGCCAATAGAGCCCAATTTTCGACGGTACATCTATGGGATATTGCGAGGTCTGCCATGCCATTCAAAGAAATTGAGGTGTCAAATAGCGCACCCACGGGCATACTTTGGAGCACTCGGGATCTTTTGTGGAGTGTTGATAAAGACGGCCACTTCGTACAAACAGATGTCGCATTTTCACCCAAGGTTATCGATCGTAGAAGTTTATCAACATTTTCTTTCTCTCCTACAGGTGATGTGTTGATGTTGATGGAGGAACGACAAGCTCCTAACCGCGTTCGGCCTTCTATTAATTCTCCCGAGTTATCTTCGAGCTCTCAGCAGCACTCAAATGCCCCGTCTTTTGCTATAAGTCATAGCGACTCCGAGGAGGATGTTGTTGGCAGTTTTCTAGGCCCAAGAAGACGAAAGTATCATCGAGGACAGCATAGTGGACGACTGACACAGAACCTGAGCACTACTCCACCAAATCCAACAGGAATGGCCGACAGCAGGGTGATGAGACTAGAAGACGCTGTACAAATTACTGGTGTTTATAAGCCCCAACAAGTCATGGCTATTGGCCATGCTCCTTCGACACCAAAGCGTGCGAAATACCAATACATGTCTAGATGTTATTTGGAATATTTGACGAAGAACGCCAATGAGGCAGCCGATAGCACTCCTTTAAATGTCACCATTTCAGCGACCATAGAACACTTTGCTAAAGGTGCCGAGTACGCCAGATATTATCGGCTGGCTCAAACGTGGAGACTCCTTGGTTTTACGATGGATCTTTTACTTGTTAGACGTGCAGAGTTTCATCGCCAGCACAGGCTACAGAATCTCTTGCGCAAAGATTCGGGACCAAAACGTATCGACAGCTCTACGAAGGTTGATGAACTTGATGAGTCAAATGAAAAGACCCCCCGAAAGAATCGACGCCCTGCCACCTCGAATGAAGTGGCCATTCATCCGGCCGTGAGGTCAATCATTGCGGATGAGATTGAAAGCACTTCGAACGTGACAACGCCACTTGTACGCCCTGTTATGGATTCTATTGCAGAAATGTCAGAAGCGATAAATACACCAATGGTAGAAAATGACACGTTGGTACTTCCACCATCCGTCACCTCGACAGTTCGTGAGCCGATACCAGTACCAGTGACTGGCAGTTTTACCTCCGACCAGACAACATCAAGTGTAGAAGGTTATGACTTTTATGGTATGGACGCTTTTAAGCCAGCCGTCGATTTTGTTCCGCCTAAGAAACAGCCTCTTCGTTTAGACTATTCGGAACAAAACAGTTACGCTCAAAGAATGGGTCTCATTCGTCATGATTCTGGGGAAAGTTTTCAGATGTTTTCAACATCAAATGATTCCCAGTCCAAATACCTTGGTGGGGGTTCGGATAGTGATGCTCACAGTGTGAGGAGAGATGAATCTTTGCGAGAGAGAGTTTCTAGTTGGGAAGGCAATGTTGCTGGATATTCTAAGGCTACATCGAGTCTCAATTCTCGCCCATCCGAAGAATCTATGGAGAATACATCTGAAGCACTGCCCAAAATTGTAGTTCCAGCCCCGAAAGTCACTTCACCAGTCCAAACACATCGCAAAGTCCCTCCAGCACCGAAGGCAATCGAATCCGCCTTTGAAAACGTTTCCTCCGATCCAAACCTCATTGAAACGGATTTTCTTCCTTGGCCCAGCGATGATGACACCGAATTCGTTATCTCTCCACTAAACCCCACCACTCTTGTTCAACGCGCCATCGAATTCGAAACCCAAACTGGCGCTTTGAACGCAGCTGCAATGGTCCTCCTCCTTCGACGTCTCCTTCCTCCTGATGTCATTGATCCAATCCATGCTGAAGCCATCCTCCGCCAATACAACCATCGACTTATGAGTATGCAACTCTGCTACGAAGCAACTCTTCTCCGAAACCTGTGCGTTCCGCTCTACTCTTCTGTTTTCGCGTCTACGCAGGAACAAGTCAGTGTCGGTTTCTACTGCACAGACTGCAACAAACCTCTTGAAAATGACCCGCTCGTCCCTGGCTCGGAATGGTCCTGTCCGCGTTGTCGAAATCCAATCATGGCTTGTCCTATTTGTCAGCATGGGGATGATGTACTGGGTAGTCAGGGACCACAAACCTGGTGGTATTGTGGTGGTTGTGGACACGGTGGTCATACAGCTTGTATGGGAGAATGGCATAGTGATCAGGGCGACAGATACAGTGAGGGGATGTGCCCGTTGGAGGGCTGTATGCATCCTTGCTTAGAGGGAAAATGGAGGGAAGAATTGGTAGAGGAGAGGAAGGAAAAGAGGGCTAGGGAGTTAGAGAGAGAGGTTAAGGAACGGACTGCCGGGGCAGGTCTTGGAGGCATGGGTAGATGGGATAGAGGAAAGAGCGTTAGGAGGGATATCAGGGAGGTGGGTCAGAGTCGGGCTGTGGAGGGCGTGAGAGTTGCATTAGGCTTTGGTGGAGGAGGTGGAAGTAGTGGTCCTGTGGTTGAAAGGAGAAGAAGCGTTAAGGTTTTGGCGCCTGGCGAGGAGAATATACCACAATGATTGCGAGATAAGGAAGCTAGCGTTTCTCGTCATGATGGGGAATAAAGAATTCGGTATATAGGCTTGATCTCACGAGTGAGATTGGATATTTGCTTTGAATGACATGGCATGGAATAGTAGATAAGGCGTTTGGTCATTAGGGTATACCCAAGGGTGGCTAGCATATATATATATACGCATGCATACATTCTATGCCGCAGGGTGTGGATGATCACACAATAATAATAGTATAGCACATCAATAATAAAGAAGGTATTGTAAGAGTTGCGATTGAGGGGCAAGAGAAGAGTAGTCTCCCCCAACATCCATCTGTTCGAGGGGTGTTAGAATTGCATCATATGCTTGAATGTTGAAACAAATCTTGTGGCGAAATATGCCGTAGCAGAGCCTGGCCCAGCCAGATCTTACGACAAAACAATCACAAAACTCACAGCTGAATTCACAAAAAAACATTCTCATATCATGAATTCATTCTCTACTTCCCTTCCCTTCCATTTCATCCTCTTTGTATACCTAGAATCCTAGATGGGTATCTATCATACCACGAACCTAAAAGTTCCCATCTCATCCCATCTCCCTAAACGATCGAACCTAAAAGTCCATCTCATTTGTAACAAACCATCCATTCTTCTTTCCATTCAACCATCTATCCATCAACCCACAATATCATACTATTTCGATAATCTCTCTCCCATTCCCAGCTTATAATCCCATCCCATTCCCCTCCCACTAAATCAATCCTAGCAATAACCCCAAGTAACACAACATTAAAAGAATGTTAAGAAAAAAAAAGAGTAAAAAATACACCAAGCAAAAGAGTAGATACTTTTCGGCCAAAAAGAGGGGTATTGTAATATTTGTTTTTTTCTGGCTCGCTCGCTTCAACGTTCATCCATAAGTCTTCGTATCGTCGTAAACCTCATCACTCATCTCCCTTCTACCTCCGTTCCTTCTTCACTCTCGCCTCAATTTCACCCCCATCACCATCCTCTACGCACTATCCCCTGCCATATCAAGTCTCTTTCCATTATCCACCTTTTGTCCCTTACTTGCCCTCTTCTTCTTCAACCACAAAATCAAATCATATTCTCTCTTCCTCTTTGCAGCCTCATCACCCATATCATCTTCATACCAAAGCGCCGGAACCAAAAGTCTATACGGCATAGTGATACCCGCTGGATCCTTCTGATTGACTTCCACATTCAAACAAATATCTAATCCGCCCTCCAAATTGATATTTTGGTAATTACCTTTTCGAATTTGTTTCTCAGATAAACCAGTCGGAGTACGGTGAAATTTGTTCCTTTGAAAAACCGGTTCTTGTGGTTGACTTCCGGCGACAGAAGTTGCGGCTTGTTTTTCAGAGTAGGAAGTGGCACGAGGAGCTTCATTTTCAAACGCATAATATTCGTCGCCAGCTCCACCACGCATAATTGCTGGACCATCAAGATTCGGGTTGTAGGATAGATCGTCTTCGCTTTCTGAACCGTATCCATTAATACCACCCGAGTCTCGACGTTTACTGTTTCGTCGGAAAAGTCCTGTGAAATCCTTTCGTGTTAAAGATAGTGTTCTTTTCAGGCTACCTGGTCTTGCGGATTCAGTGGAATTCCGACGGGACAAAGATAATGACGGACGTGAGAATGACGGGCGTCTATTGAAGAATGAAGCATTTGATAAGGGTGGTGCGTCGGGACGATATGAAGGGCCTTTGGTAGTAAAGCGACGCAATAGGCCGCGTCTAGGTACCGGTGAGATACTGCCATCATATGAAGTAGTGGCGTCTAGTGAACTAGGACGAGTTAGAGCTGGATTATACTCCCGTATCGAGCACCAATTTCGACGGTTGAGTAGCCGTTTATTGTTTCTAGGTTTGCCATCCACATCATGAGTGAAAATTGGAATCATGTCCTCGTCTGTGTCTGCATCAAAATGATGTACTTTGTTACGTTTGTTTAGAATATCAGCCAGCATATCCGGTGGTGGTGCATTAACAATTGCCGAAGATATGATGTTTGTCATGTAACGATAATCGTGATCCTTAGGGATTTTTAATTTGGGATTTGAATAAAATTGGCCAATAGCACCGAGATGGACGTCACCACTGCTCATGTTAGCCTTCTCTCTGAGCATTATGAAAAGTTGTACACACCCTAGAATTGTGATTCGAACAGACTTCTCGGCTGCCAAATCTTGTAATTCTTGAATCAACCAATTTCGCTCTTCCTTATGATGAGCTGCAGTCCAATGATCATCGAGATCATCGAGAATTTCCACCCCACCATCAAAATGATTCATGAGACTTTTTCCGAGCAAGCCAGCACGGCCCATGGCTTTCAGAGGCGTCATGACCTTGGAAGTGAGGCTATAAATCTGTTAGAAATGAGAATAGATCACTGAAATTTACTTACAGAGTTTCAAGCCAGACCATTCTTGGATAAGCGATTGGTACCCCCAGTAAAACAATGAGATGCTTTGTCTGACCCTTAATGATATCCTTCTCAAGTCGATCAAAAATCTTCGTGTACGTTTCAGCTGTAACAATTTCATCATTCATTCGTTCGGTGCGACAATCTATGCCAAGAAATGCAATTCCACGGCCTAGACCTGTGAAGATACTTCGACTTAATTCAGGAATGTATGGTCCTGGTTGTGCTCCCAGAATCCAGCTAGGCTCGGTATCTTCGCCTTCATCGATACTACTTTGTTGTTGAAAGAGCATATAGTACTTGAACGCCACGCTTCCTAAGCCAGACATAACCGGGCATTTCATATAGCTGTCAGGATACGAACCAAATCCATCGATAATATCGTGGTCATCAAAAATATTGATCATAGGAATTTGTGAGTTGGCAACTCCAAAGAGACCTTGAGAGAACCACATGCAATAGCTGTCTAGATAGAAATGCTCCATTTCGTCCTGCATCTCTGGTGTGAAAGGTAAAGCCTCTTTACGAAGAGGATTTTTGATATTGAGCCATTCCTTGAAGAGTGTCGTTCGTTGCATCATATGATCATTGTACAGCTGATCACCACCTCCAAGCATGACATGAAATGGTTGTGTTTGATGGGTATTTAGAACATCTCTCCACAAAGGATCGGGTCCACTAAAGTCATTTGGATGAACATCCATGGTGAAGCCGTTACAGCTATAGAACATTATATTCATCGCTTGCCCACGAGCTGGAACCCAAAAACCGGTAGCTGGGCCACGATTGATTCGATAAGCAATTCTTTGTTGCTTGCTGCGCAATTCTACTTCAATGTTGAATCTCCAGAACGTGAAACCCTTGTCTGCATGCAAACGAAAACCTCGCACTTCTTTAAACTTCCCAGCCTTTTCTCCATCATACTGCTGTGTCTTGCGTGCCCGTTTTGTGTCTGCGCCTCCGTCAAGATTGCTTCGATGTGACTCAAATAATCCTTCATTTGTTTCGATCTTTGAGAGATCTTGCTCTTCTGGAAGATGCTCAACAGGGCGAGTGTAGAGCGTCCTACCATCTCGTCCAATTTTAGTCATTCCTGCGATAGGGTCAATATACTCTGGAGCAAGGTCTTGACCATCAACTTGTGCTGGCGGTGGTGGCATCAAATCCACAGGCTGCAAAAAAATTCTTAGTGTTGGAGCAAGTTCGTAGGATGAACTTGAGTCCTGAGTCACAATCATGACACTTCCTCTCCAGACTTCACGTTCTGGTAAAGGACCACGAGCCACTGAACGACTGGATGTCTTTTCAGTACGTATGCCATGGTAACGTAGAAGTGGTCCGCACTTTAGGAATAGAGGTGGTTTGAATCTAGTAGGAGCTATATCAGGACGAACGCGGATGACCCGCATTGCACATGTTAGCGAATGATCTGGAGTAGGAGGGGTAGAAGGGGATTTCTGCTTGTCAGATGATTGGTTCACAGCAATCACTTTGCTCGCATAACCAGATTTGTGTTTCGGTCGCAACTTAACAAATCCAGTAGAACTACGAGTTTTGGATGATAGATGCTGCTCAGCAATACAACCGGCACAGTCTTCCATGGAACCAAAAGCTAAAGGTACTGTACCATTATTGTCATCATATTCCCCGTCATACGCTTCAGCCTTCTTCTGTTTGACAGAGCGTTTCCTGCTGGGGCCAGATTCCCACCACGCCGCCTTCGGACCGATGTCACTTTCACTTGCTTCGTCTTCAAGGTCTAACAAAGCACCTGCCAGCAAAGCTTTCTCGCCCTTCTTCCACTCAGTAAGTCGTTGCGAGGGAGCATATAATCCTTTCCCTGGCTCGTAGGTATGATGATGATGAAAGATTTCACTAAGATTGTGATGGTCGTGATGATGATGATGCTCCTCTTGATCAATGGGACCATCACCAGCTATAGGTGGATATGTGTGATCTTTTGAAGAGATAGAACTTGTTTTCCGATCGTATTTGGCAGATGACGAATGCTTTAAAGATTGATTCTGCCCAGTCAATTGCTCCATCTTTCGTTTCGATCCTCGCCTAAAGGAGATACCCCTCGTCTCTTCTTCGGAGTCGAACGGAGACTCGTCACGAAACTCTGGTTCACGAACCGGCAGGTTTCTAGATGAAATGGGTTCTGTTGCTCTCCGAGGAAGTGGCAGAGCTTGTTGACCCGCTGCAAGACTAGGTAGCACGTCGTCCTCAGGCTGCCTGTCAGTCCCACTCTGGCGTCGGCTCCAATGATCTGGTGGTGGATCTTTTCTCAATTTATTGCTTTTGCTTCGGTAAAGAGGACCAGAAGTTTCAACAGCAGCTGCAGCTCCAACCGCTATTGGTAAACCAGACTTTTGCTTTTTACTGGATGTGCGTTGTGGGATTGAACTGCTCTCGATATCGCGACTAGAAATGGGACTCCTTTCCTGGATAACACCAATTGGAGGTGATGTATGTGTAATTGGTATCCTTTCCAGGACAGATCCACTGCGTGTGAAGCTTTCTTGTGATTTAATACTTGAAGTCCGTGGAAGGCTTTCTGCGATAACCGGTCGTCTTTCTAGTTGCAAACCACCTTCGGGAGCTTTGGCAACTGGTCGATTTCTGAAGCGGACTGTGTTTTGTGTGGGCTGCTCAACAGTGCGTGTAGGCTTTCCTTCTTTTTCTTTGATTACTCGCTCGGCTTCTTCTACACGTGCTCGCTTCTCCTCTTTTGTGATGCTATCAAGGGTCAATTCCAATCTTTGTAAAGGAGACCTGTCTGATGCCCACTCCTTCCGTCGTTGGACCTCTGCCGCTTCAGAATATGAAGCTTTTCTAGTATGTGTATCAGAAGCCTGACTACGTCTAGGCCGTTCTCCACTTGATGTATGACCTCCTCTGCGCGAGTAGCCCTTACCGTCGCCTCTACCAGTTGTATTAGATCTTTGAACGGTGTCTCTTTCACTGATAGGAGAAGATGTGCCAAGGACTTCCCAGTTCGTTTCCTGAGATTTTATAGTATCGGCACCATCCGATTTGCGAGCTGGCCTCGATCTCGCTGGAGTTTGATCTGCGAACAATGGTCCACTAGCCACGGGCTCGTTATAGCTACCTGATGGAGGTGCTCTAGACTTATTCGCAGCAATTGGCGGAGAAATAGCCTGGTTGAATTCGCGTAGGTTGTCTTTGTTCCGACTTTCTCCACGCCTTCTCCTCTTCTCTAAATAATCGTTATCGTAGGATGTGCTGGGAGTATCGTATGGGAATGATGGAGGTCGAGGGGCTAGACCATCTCCCCGAAAGGTTGAAGCAACTGGAGAAGCAAATGGACTTTGTGTAGATATCGTAGGAGCTTCTGTTTGTGTCGATTCTCGATTGCGCCTTGGATCTTGAGAGGCAAGTCGGTCTTTTTTTGTATCAACAGATAGACTGTTCTTTCTTGAATTTGGATCTGCAGCAGAGCTAATTGAGCCTTGCCTTGAGACTTTTGGAGGAGGCAGTTGCCCCCAATATGGTGCTGCCATTCTTTTTGAGATTAAGACGAATACTCCTGCCTTTCAATTCTAGACAAGTCGGTGTCAAAATGAACCTTAAAAGGTTTCTAGAGATCAAAAGATAATATTTCTGTGAGAATCACTATTCAATCCTATGTTCACAAAGTGGGATTCAAAGGCGATATCTTTGTTGGTTGTGTATTGAAGTTTGTGAGCTGATAATTTATCTTCACTGTCGTCATCAAATTATCCGTACTCGAGGTTTGCGCCGGGTATATCAGTGAAGGCGCGATTTTGGAACTCACTCGAAATGGAATAACATGATTAGCGCGAGATGCGGATGGATAGCAAGAGCAAGAGAATATGCAAACCGCAGGATCTGATAAAATAAGGATTGACTCGATGGTGAGAAATCGCGGAGGCTGGGTATCACAACATTCACTCACCTTAGGCCTCTTGTTCTATCAAATACCTCGTTCTTTTTTTTCCTTTTCATGGCAGAGTTCACCAAAACCCTTGGAAATCCCGGCATTAGCGGTAAAAGGGCTTGCATACAATTTGGACTGCTGCTTTGGAGAATGACTAGGTTGGCACAGATCAATTGGATAACACGAAGACACGAAGTCGAGGGAGCTCATCCAGGGTTTTCAAGGGTTGGGTTGAGGTTGGACACCGTTAGTGTGAAGCAGTTCGTTGAAAAGCGGCATGAAGAAGTTGTATGTATGTGATTGTGGATGCCATTGAACCAAGCTAGTGTGCGAAACATGACTCTGGCATGTAGGTACCCGGCGGAAGATGTTGAAATAGACAGTTCCTGTATGAGAGAAAGAATTGATGTAAGTAGTGAGATCTTATCATGTATGTGAAGCATTGAAGATTTACGATGAGGGGGTGGAACTGTTGAAACTTGAGTACCTCACGCACCTCAACTCAATTTTGCTTAAGCACATTCATACCCCACACTACGAGACTATCTAGTAGCTACTACCACGATAATGTATGGAAGTATGGAAGTATGGAACAAGGCATATACTAGAAAAGGTATGGGAGTAGTGTAATGTAAAGCCTTGAAGATTGTGATGAGATGGGGGGGGGGGAACTGTTGAACATACAGCTCGAATGCTTGCTGTCCTACTCAAATTCTGGAACTATAGGCATGCAGGAATTGTATATGTAGGCACTTCAAATGTCTTAAAGTGACGGCTACAGACCCAGTAATGCTTGTTTTTATTCCTTTCTTGACTTTATCTGATAAATGAATTTGAGTTTGAGGGACCAAGGACTCTAGGGCTATCTTGGCTTAGTTCAAATACACGCTGAAGCCACCCTCAGGAGTCGGGAGTCAGACAGAAGATTGAATTTGATGATTACATACTCGAGTGCAGCGTATACAGGAATATATACCTATATATAACGTGATTCATATGCGAATGGATCATATCACCGAGTGAATCACTTTCACCTCAAATATTCACCTCTCAATTCAATACACGTTTTATCAATCAATCAATATGCAATCGAATAATAATAAAGCTCGAATACTCTTAGCTATTAAGATTATATATAAAAACAAAAAACTCAGCATTCAATAATCTGCCAAGCTATATAATATACCATATACAATATTACACTATAGAATAAATGGATCTATTCTTTGTACCGAATCTCTATCTAATAATAATAACCTTTCGAAATTAAAAAAGGATATTATTATTCAATATATAATTGATATAAATTCGAAAGGTTTTATATCTAAATATAAGGGGGTGAAAGATATAGCTAATCATATTTTTGATTTCAGAAGGAGAAAGAGAATTGGAAAATAATAGGTATATCAATTTGTGAAATACAATAAAAAGCTAAAAATATATTTTAATTGCATTTATAATTTTCAAAAAGTTTTCTGTAAGTATTTTAAGTTTATTGTAAATTGGTTCTGATTTATTTTGAATATATAAAACAAATTTGGTATTCTTGATTACGATTTATAAAATTTCAATGAAATAGGTTTTATAATGGAGATTATAAATACTGGTATGGTTATTATTAGCTTTAAGAGATCTGGTAGGAGTAAGGTTGTCACCGCAGGACACAATTAGTCATCCGGGTGAATCCCGGGGACGCTAAGGGCCGGAGCCTCGGCGTGCATTAGAGAGTTGGTAATAGTAAACCTTGAATCTAAGGACTACCGGCTTGGCCTACGGCAAGCCTACAGTCTATGATT